>OMOT01080773.1:0-39388 GCA_900312575.1 Acanthochaenus luetkenii
CGTCGACTCTGGACGCGCGCCGGGCCCTTCTCGCGGGTCGCCTCGGCTGGCGCCTAGCAGCTGACGTAGAACTGGTGCGGACCAGGGGAATCCGACTGTTTAATTAAAACAAAGCATCAGAAGACCCAAGGTGGGTGTAGTGTGCTTTGTATAGCTCCTGCTTCCGGCCAAAAGGCTTTATTGACATGACGCAATAACGTGAAGGTGAAGTCCGCCCTCTGCTAGACCGCTGGCAGCCAGACATTTGTCTGGAACGTAAGAATCGATTCTTGGGAGTTGGTGAATCGATCGATGCTCGTGGACAATGGAATCGCGATTCTTACATGAATCGATTTTTCCCACCACCCCTACCCTGTTATACCATTTTTATAGTGATTCAACCTGGAGATGACTGACCCCAGGGAAAGTGCTCTGTCTCCCCAGTTATGTTACATTCATTTACATTACATTCATTTAGCAGACTTGCATATCATACCGTTGGCGGAGACAGCCATGCAAGGCGCAAACCTGCTCAACGGCAGCAATTTGGGGTTAGGTGTCTTGCTCAAGGACAACCCAACCTTGCGGTTGCTGGGCGGGAACTCTACGTCCTGAGCTACTGCTGCCCCCATATATGTGAGGTCATCTGCCCCACTGACACTCTAGTCCCATGGCTTTGCATCATTTTGAAAATACCATCAAGAGGGAACTTGTACACCAGCCTGAAAAAAGAGCTATCTCAGCTTATTGTCCTTTTTCTTTAGGCTTGATGTCATAACTGGGTGTGGCACGGCTCATTTTCCCGTTTGATGCTGTTTCTGATCAATGCTTTTAAGCCAACTAATGCTAACGCTATCACATGTGTATCGCTTGTTTTTATTCACAGCTTGATTCATTTAGAAGACATTACTCAACCTCCCCACTCCTTTAGACAATTTGATTGAATCTTAAAAGTGGTTGTGATTAAACAGTGAATCCAGTGCAACACTCAGGCTGGGTACTGTAGATGATCCACGTGTTGCTTCCATGTAAGCCAAGTCACTAATGAACAGCAAAACCAGCCAGGCAGAGAACTAGTTAGACGAGCAGCAAGACAGACCAGCAGAAACGAGTCTGTGCACTGCATCCCTCTGATCCCCATGGAAACCAGAGCCAAACAAAGCCAAAGACTTGGTTGTTCTCTTCTGGAGGAGAGTTGGGACAGCGTGAAGCCCTGGCCTCTCTCTCTGAGAAGAGTTAGAGGTAGAAACGGTGCAGATAGAACAAGTAAACATGTTGCAGGAATGATGCAGCCTTTGGGCCAATCGGTAGCATCATCCCTCAAAATTGGACTGGTGGTGTAGCAGTTATGGCCGTTCTAAGGTTGAAATGTTGACCTTTAATTAGTGTAATGTTAGTGTAATGTTTCTAAATGGCAGAACACGGTGGCAAAACAAGTTTAGTCAAAATCACACCAGTGGTGTCTGAGGTATCGCATTTGAGTTAAAACTGACCTTTAATTATAGCGTCCTCATTAGGCCAATCAGTGTAATTTGCAAGTTTTGTCAAATCAGACTGGCGGTGTCTGAGAAATCATGTTTTGACCTTTTAATTCCTTTAACTCCTATAAACACTGGAACAGCAAAATATGCATCATATTCTCTCTCCAAATCATTTGGAGTGTGAAATGTATTTACATTTGAGCTGATTAGAGTTTGGTTCCCCTCAGCTATGATGGGAGAGGCTGCTGTTGGTTTGGTTTGGTGGGTGACATGTTGTCTGACAGTTTAGGTTGTTAGGTTAGCAAGATTAGAGAGCTGTATGAAGGATGATGCCGCTTTCCGCAGTGACTTCCTTATTTATCTCTTGTGTGTACATACCCAAGTATGTGCGAACACACACACACACACACACACACACACACACACACACACACATCACTTCTAGGAAGTCAGGGGGTCTCATGTGAGACACAATAAGGCGTTTCAGTTTCTTCTGTGTACAGTAATGGTAAAACATGTGCGTGCACACACAAAACGTGAAGACGCTCAGTTCTCTGTTTACCCACTTCTTCCAGTCCCCCTATCCAGCTTAAGCCCAGAAGCGCATTCCTTTCTTGTCCCACTGAGCTGGAGATGTGTGTGTGTGTGCTTGTGCATGGTTCTGCGCACACATTTGCATGCCCTTGAGAATGCTGTGTCAGAGGGTTGTCTGTGAAAAGGCGAGACTACACCTGCACCTCTCCTTATCCCTTGTTATCTGTGCACAATTCATGTTGTTGGCATTGTTGAGTGTGACAGAAAGTAGGACCTCTTCTCATCTGCATCCAGTTTTTGAAGAATGCATTTATATAGTCAGTCCACCTTCGTTTGATGTACAACTTCTGCCAACCACTCATGTCTCTGTGTTGTCTTCGAGACCAGTGTGCAGTAGAACGTTTTGGGGAGGCGTATGTAACCCACATAGAAAGTCTCTGCGGCCCACGGATACCCACAACCCCCCATTTAGACGTAAATCAGCGGTCACTCTATAGCTCTCTAGATCCGAGACCAGGGTCCGAAATTAACACCCGCCAAGCGCGGGTCGATTTTTCATTTGGCGTGTACGTTTCAGAACCCACCCGACACTTTGGCGGGTGGCAAAACTAAATTAATGTTTCAATACTAATTGTGTGTGTTGACTGAGACTGATGAACAGATGAAGGAAGTGATGCAGAGAACATTTGATTGGGAGAGAGAGAGAGAGACAGACATAGAGAGAGACAGTGTAATAAAAACAAATCTGTTTCAATACTTACTTTCAATACTGTTGCGAACGATTGCATTCGATATTGAAGTTTATACGCATGTGATACTTTCACTCAATGTGTTCTGGCAGCTGAAATTCTATTTCATCGTCTTTTTTAGAGGGTGCATACGTGCTGATGGCATGTGGATTGGAATAGTTAAAAGAAGAAGAACTGGAATAGTGGGACTGCAGCGCAAAGTTCAAACAGCTGAAAACATGGCGACAGCGTCACAGTCCCAGTCCACCTCAACTGGTTGATAAATCAGTTGCTAGGAACGAAATATGGAACTATTTAGCTTACGGAGTCAACAAAGAGAGACACCCAACCCACATTGAACCCCCAATGTGTCAACAGAAATAAAAAAAAATTAAAATAAAGCAGTGATGTTGCTTGATGGGTTTTCTTGTTGAGCGTTGTATCGTAGTATTTAATGTATAGATGTTCAACTTTGTATTAATAATAATAATACATTTTATTTGTATAGTGCTTTTCACAGTACTCAGACACTTTACATATTAGTATTGGAATCAAAGTCAAAATTCTGGTGTCATAACTGTCATGTGACTTTCTCTAAGGCAGATGTTTAGAGGGGATGGAGGTAAAGGCACTGTAAGATGTGCAGACAAAGAAACAATAATGTAACACCCTGTATGCCACTTTGACCTAAAGCGCCTTACTGTACACATTTATAGTATGGGTGGGCCCATTGGGAATCAAACCCCTAACTAGGGCTGTTAGATATGATGCTATATATCATGGGACGATAGATTAATGTATCGTAGGTCATTCCAGACCCCGCTTTACGTTCTCTACACGTGGGCTGGAATAACAAACACACACAGAGCAGCGTGACACAGAATGAAACAGTTTTCAGTCACGGTAATTATTCCACTGATTTACAACCAGTAAAACATTTTATGCGATGGATCATCAGCTCTTATCACAAGCGTGGCTCTGTATGTAATCTGGACCGTTTAGTCTCCGTCATCATTTTACAGTAACCATCTGCTGATGATGCGGCTAACTCAGGAAAGGACTAACCACTAGGAATGGGTGGATCAAAACTGGTGTCGATACTTCGATACACAGATACTACTCATTTGGTATCAATTTAAAAGTTATTTTTTATCCAAAATGCGTTTGCGTCAATCGAGTTGTCAGTTTCACTACGAGGTGGGAAACTCTCCAGTTCCCAGGTGTGTTGAAGGCAGCCTTACAATCTCCCAAGAAGTGAAACAGCAGTCATGAAGGGGCGTTAGTTTAATGGACTTTACAGTTTACAATGTCCAGAGGTTTTACAAGACTGTTTTTCAACATGTTCCAAAAAATAAGAAATCAACTGATTTCTTGCACTATTTTTAAAAGGCAATTCACATAATTTTTCTATTTCTGATTATTTTTGGTTTAATTTTACTTATTAATTAATATATGGTTGTTTGTCTTCTTTTGGTTGTTTCTCTTCTTTTGGTTGTTTCTCTTGTGATACACTGCTGTGTTGGTCATTTTAAATAAAAAGTACATTAATGTAATTGCGTTGGGGTCAATTTTTTATGCAAACATTAATATTTTAAATAAAGCACCAGGTTAGAAGGTTCCTTGTACAATTTACAGTATTAGTTCTCTGAGAATCTTTTCTTTTTTTATCCGAGCAAAATTGGCATTGTAACTGAAATATCCCTAACCGAATAGATATTGAATCCAATCAATTTGGGAAATCAGTGGCAATACCCAGCCCTATAGGCATATGGTTATTTTATATAGACAATCAAATTAACAGAAAACGTACTATATCGTGATGTATATCGCACAGTCCTACACCTAACACCGCCATTGTTAAGGCCAACACAGTGAATGGTGCCGGAGGAGTGCGAGTGCCAGAGAAGAGCTGAGAGGTTAGTAGAGGAGTGAAAGTGTCAAGATGTCTGTGTTTACTGTCGAGGCTTGTTAACTGACTGATGGTTTGATGGCAGAAGGAGACATCCTGTTGACTCACACTGCCGGCTTTCCCTCCTCTGGAGCTGTTTGACACACACACAGTCATGCACGTTATACCAAGATGAATTAATGAGTGTGTGTGTTCCTGTGTGCTTGCTCTGTTTACTCAGATGTTTTCCCACAGTCCCCGTGAGGCATTGAGGCATCAGACCTCATTGGGCTGTTTAGTCTGCCGAGGATCTACACATACACACGCTATGGCAGTCCCTCTCTTTCTCTTTGTGATACATCACTGTCACACTCATATTGTCACTAGCTTGGAGAAATCTTCACGCATGCACATCAACTCTCACACTCCTGTTCTCACAATCACTCGCTAGCTAATGTTTCTGTTGGTCGCAGACACCCTACTGAATTGCGCTTTCCCTGCTCGGCTTCTCTTCCTATAAAGAGAGGAGCAAGAATCTGTGAAAGATATACAATTATTACAAAATAATAACGTCATTAGATGAAGGATTTTTTTTCTTGGAGTTTTGAGTTTGTGTAGGTGGCGCTCTTTTCCTTGTCCATTCAGCCATGGTGGCTATCGCTGCTCATGCTAACTATCCAGTTCTTCTATTTATACCAAATGATGTCTTTGCTGCTACCAGAAACGTGAAACGCATAACGTCTAGTGTGGCAAGAGGATTTTTCCTGGGAAAGACCGACCCGACAACACCGGGTGTTTAGAACGGCAACTGTAGCAAATTTAAATGCTTCTATTAACTAGGTTGAATCAATACTGACTATCAGTCTGCAATACAGAGGAGATAAATTGACATTTGTTTTGAAAATACTGCAGATTGTTACTTGAAGGCAGATGTAAGATGTTGCAGCTTGGATCACCTCATCCACTGACCACCGTTTTTACCTATTAGGATTACAGTGTGAAGGATAATTTATAATGGCACCAACCACATTTGTCTGCCTCTGACTGCGGGCGTACAGTCACGTCATGTTTACCAACAAAACCCGTTGAAGTTAGCATTCACAACATTTTAACTGTGACACAAGTATGTTCATCATGTGCTTGGTGCCATGTCACTCTACAGTTTGAGTGTTTTGATGCGTGTTTCTCCAACAGAACACAGAGCACTCAGCACTGATGTGTACAACCGCTTCACTTTGATTACTTGGAATTCTCTGTGTGTGTATGTGTGTTGGCTTAGCACTAGTAACACTTCATGGGTTTTGTGGTTCCTCCTTCTCCCCAGTGAGGGTGTGGAGTTTCCTTTCCTGTTGTGCCTCTAAATGTTGGCTCGTCAACATTTTAATTACAACCCCGTGTTTTTCTTCATGCTTCGGGCTCCCTTTGGTTTTCAGGTTGGGCACAGATTGATGGACACGTGTGCAAATAACACAATGGGGATTGGACTTTTAGGCAAGCTGAGAATTAGTCACGTTTGTGCTTTGAAGTCAAGTTTTTGTGTTGGTGGTTGTTGTTGGTTAATCTTTGGTTAAATTTCCTCTCAACGCTTTGATCTCCATCTTGAAGCTGAAACCACCCTCTGTTGGTTAAACACCGTATGGTTTCAGAAGGATTTAAGTTTGGCATCGTCCTTTTACAAAGTAGCATAATTGGTTTACATTTTTTGCCAGTGATACTCTTTTGGAGAGTAGGTGTCACCTTTTTTAAATGGTGGATATTTCATTTGGAAACATGCAATAGGCAGAAATGTTAGATGATGCATGTTGTTTATCTTGTGTTAATCTACTGTCAAATCATATGTTATTTATCTCCACTTAATGTAAATGTAAGAAACCACAAAAAGGCCCGTTGACGGCAGGGCCATTAACCATACATGTTGAATTTAATGTTGTTCTGTTTGTCTTGTCTTTCAGGCCAGGAACAAGGAGACGGAGGCTCTGGCTGCAGCCAAGGTGATAGAGACAAAATGTGAGGAGGAGTTGGAGGACTACATAGTTGAGATCGACATCCTGGCTAAATGTGACCACCGCTATATCGTCAAGCTGCTCGACGCCTTCTACCACGACAACAAGCTCTGGGTACGTAACAGGGGTGCCCTGGTTGAGCCAACAAGCTTAAGTGTGTACCGTGCAACCGTGTGGTGTTGTGTGTAGGGCTGAAACGATTGATCGAGAATCTCGGTTACTAAAAATTATAGATGCAAATTCTTTGTGTCGAAGCTTCATTTAATCCATGGAACTATATACAGCGCACTGTGTTTCGCATGGATGATGATTACTGTTGCACAACGCGCTTACGCTGTGGATGCATGAAGAAGACATGATTTGGTCACATTAATTGCTAAATGGAGGAAGAGAGAGAAAATAACGAGGGGCGAAGAGAAGAGACGGGCCAGAGAAAACAACAGTTTCCAAAGTTTGCGATAATTTCAAGCTGAAACAAAAACTGTACAGTGTGTCTATTGTAAAACCACAATAGCACAATAATAATTAGCACAGCTTATCAAGACTGAGCAGGCTTTTACCCGATACCCGGCACTGCTGGATCTGAAGAGATAAATGGAGTGGACGTCAGGGGGAAGTACAAATCCGATCAAGCTTGCCGATACCGAAGGTGAGTGACTTTAATCTACTTAGTAATGTTAGCGTTAGCTGGCTAACAGTTAGCTATCCCCTCCCCACATCTAGCTAGCTAATATAGCTAACACAATCTGATGTCTGTGGGGAGGGGACAGTAATTAATATGTCTTGAGTATGCAGTATCGTTACATTAACTTTATATGTTAATATTGTTCCAGATTCATTGATGTAATTTATAATGACATCTGGGAGCTACAGCAACTTAAAGGCAGCCAGGTTCATTAGCGTCCTGGCTGAAGCTGCAATGGACGTCAGCGTTAGAGATCCGGAGGGGACATACGTCCGATTTGTTAAGGATGGACAGACAGACAAACAATGTGTTTGTAGCAGCTGAAGAGCTGAAACATGCCACTGCTATAGGACACTGTGAGGCCATTGATGCTGGTAAAATCTGTCTATAAATGACTATCAACAAGTTAATAAAAAATGTTTTGTCTGTGTGGATCAATTAAAAAACTAATAAAGTGAAGCATGAGTTTGAATTTATTACTTAATGGTAGCAATGTACAATAGTAGATGTGAGAATTAGTGTGTAACAGTTTTCTCAATTAGTTTCAGCCCTACATAATTGATTGATAAGTTCAGTTTCTGCCATGTTGCTTTGAAATATACTGATAGATGTAATATAACTAATAAATACTGTTTTCTGTTTTATTTGTATGCAGTTTAAGCAATACAAATGTAGATTTGTCTTATTTTTTCTTGTATATTTACTATTGCTCTTTAATAAAGCAAAAGTATTTCTTATCCGATTACCCGATTAATCTGTAGAATACTTGATTACTAAAATAATTGATAGCTGCAGCCTTAGTTGTGGGTTCAAATCTGGGTGGTAGCCTTTGTTGCAAAGTCATCCCCTCTGCTAGACAAGTTGTGCAAAGCTCAGAAGTTTATTTAAATGGACGTAATCTGAAAAAAATGAACACATACCAAATTGAAAATGTACTTGTGTTTCCCACAATGTGTTGGTCAAGATTGTAATCACTGACTAACCTAAACACCTAAATGAATAATGCACACTAAATGTTTTCTATCTACCCATTCTGTATAATACGCAAGGGCAAATAAACTCAATATGGAATGTTAGTCTAGTCTGTCTGTGGCTGCATTGTTATTGTATTGCTACAGTATTTGATCTACAGTATATTTATTATTACGGTACATTACATTACATTACAGCATTTAGGAGACGCTTTTATCCAAAGCGACTTACATGTCATACCGTTAGCGGAGGCAGCCATGCAAGGTACCAACCTGCTCAACGGGAGCAATTTGGGGTTAGGTGTCTTGCTCAAGGACACTACGACAGATTTTTTCCAGGGAGGAGCTGGACTCGAACCGCCGACCCTGCAGTTGCGGGGCGGGAACTCCACCCCCTGAGCTACTGCCGCCCATCACACCATGCACCACACTACACGCAAAACATATATTTGCATATATCTTCTACATGAGACCTCTGTTTCAAAATGAAAAATAATAAGAGGTGAATCACCTAAATGGAATGACAGAGGACCCATGGGTGACACCATGAATCAGTGGTGACCCAGTTTTCACCCTGAGGTTACTCAGGGTGAAAAACAAGAACGCAGATCGATGTCAGTTCAGCATCTTCTTCTTTACAGTTACTTTGCCTCTCCCTACTCTCAGTCAACTGTAAGCTTTCCAACTCACTCTATAATCTCCCAGTATATCTGGCCAAGACAAATAATAGAGACCTCATGCTGGGCCATGACCTTGAATATCTTAGGAATTATAAGGCAGCGTAAAGACTAAAGATAGTTGCGTTGTTCTTGTGTTTTTTTCCCCTATAGAACTTGTGATTGTTATAATCATTCCACTTGTGTGTGTGTTTTATACATGTACACATTCCTATGTCTATACGTTTTAGGAACATGTACTGTATATTTAGGAATACATGCACTTATATTTAGAAATTGCGTCTTATTCCATTTCCATTGTCCTTTGAGTGTATGAAGAGTTGGCTGATGAGCACAGAAGTTGACATGACGTTAAATAGTCAAAGTAGGAAAGGGGCACTGAATGTCAAGTAGTGACACGACCCCATTAATTGCATCATGGTTTCAGACCGTTGGTGAAGTTTGCATACATGTCGATGTGGATGTATTTCTTCTTCTGTATATCTTATTGTTCGTTTTATTTTGAAGTTCAGCCATCACCTTGTTTATGTGGGCACTGAGCAGGGCGGTAAAACATGTTTTATTGATGTTCTCTCTGTGCCCAATAAGCAAAACGATATGAATCGTTAAGGAATAGACGCACTGAGTCCACAAAACCTGAGGAACATTTACCCGCTCCAGGAAACAGACTGACCAGCCTGGTGAATCCAGTTTAAAGCTCTGATCCCTTATTGGTTTCACATGTTGAATCCGCTGCAGTAATGAAGGGGATGGCACAAGAGGCACAGTTTGCTTTACAGGCTCTGTGTATTTCCTTTTGATCAGTTAGGATTCTTGGGTATTTATCTCTCATGTCCGCTTTTCTGAAGTACAACTGTAAGAAGATGTGCCTTAGGTTATATAGGCCTGTGTGTCTTGTCTCTCTCTCTCTCTCTCTCTCTCTCTCTCTCTCACTCACTCACTCACTCACTCACACACAGCTGTGTCACAACCCCAGTGTTCGTCAGGTTTGTACTGGTCATAGCTGGAATTCCTGAGTGTGGAAGGTTAAACGTCCCCCTTCATTCAAACCTGGACTTAGTGAGAGCGTATCAGCTTGTGGTGTTTAATCAAACATACAAACATCTCTACCTACAGCGTTCAGACCTCATGTTTCCTGTGAGCGTGTCTTTGGAGTCTGTTTTCGCGTTATTCTCTTACTTCCAAGTCAAAATATCCTATGTAATGTTCAGATACTATGCTACACTATAGTATAATCTCTCACTCACACAAACTTTCTCTGCCGTCTGCTATTCTGACTATTTTAAGAAAAACCACACACACGCCTCTCTGGGATCGTATAGACATGTAGCCACAATTCATATTTTAACTATATATACAGTATATATGCGCGTACAGCTGGATGTGTGAGGAATTAGACCATAGAACCCGCTGTACAAA
Source organism: Acanthochaenus luetkenii (assembly GCA_900312575.1). Classification (NCBI taxonomy): domain Eukaryota; kingdom Metazoa; phylum Chordata; class Actinopteri; order Beryciformes; family Stephanoberycidae; genus Acanthochaenus; species Acanthochaenus luetkenii. The sequence goes on from OMOT01080773.1 coordinate 10,366, forward strand.
CACAACTTAAAGCACGACAACGTGAACAAGCTGTATGTACAGTACCAGGGTGGGAGAATTGGCCCTGTGGATGGTGGCCAGGCCACAGTGGGTGGACTGGGCAGGGTGGCATTGTGCATTCCAGTGCCTGCCCGCCCATTCTGCTTCCCAGAGAGAGAGAATGGCTATTTGTTCCCGAGAGAGAGAGACATTTAGGCTACTTTAACAGGGATTATATAGCTCACGCCTTTGGGTTGGGGTATACATTTGGTAGCATGGATTTCCCCGCGGTATAGCGGATAAATGAATATGGTTTCATCAGTATGCACTCTGGCTAAATTGGGCATTCTGGCGCAGAGACGTTAAATCGTGATTGTTTCACACAAAAACTCCCGTTGATACAACTACAACAAGACGGCAGATTGTTTTAAATCTTTTATAGATGAAATTCTTATTTGCAATTAAATGAGTCAATTAATTGTTAACATCCCTATTTTAAAGATTTAATTGCTGGTATTTTCTACGATGTCCGTGACTTTTTTACAGTTTGTCAGTATGTTGCCTGACTGTTGACTGTAACGTGTGACTTACTTGTACATTCCACTGTTTGTCCCACTCAAAATAGACTGATTCTAGATGTGTTTTGATTTGACCTTTTTTAATTCCACTGTGGTCATGAAGGGGGGGAAACCGGTTTAAAGATGTTATGCCCTCAACTCAATAGCAGGAAGGCACTCCTGACATTTAGCAGTGTATCATTGTGTGAGTGGGTGTTCGTATGTGTATGTCTTTGCTTGAGTGTCTTCACGTGTAATTAGTGTATGTGTATAATTTGTACCTGCAGTCTGTGTGTAACTCTTGAGTGCTGTCGCTTTGACAAGATAAGAAGAGGAGAGGCTTGAGCTCTGGCTGTAAAGGAATGCTGCTTGGTGATGTGCAGAGAGAGAAACACTGACAGAGATGTACGGTGGCCGACTGGTGCAAACGCAAGGGCCCAAATTTGCTTCGGAAACTAAGCAAATTAAAAAAGTGTACAAAAATCCAAAGCAAAGACGACAACGGAAACGTGCTGCAAAAGAAGAAACACGCTGCAGAATGCCAAAGCAAATACATTAACAGGACTCGCTCTCGATCTCTCGGTTCAGAGAAAAACGCATCTCACTGAAACGTTTGACTTTCAAAGTGTCGTAAGGTGTAGAAGTGAACTCTTTCTGCGTGTCTTTCTCTGGACTCTGTTTGTGTGGTTCATAGATTATATTTATTTCTGGATTGCAGTTTTAAAGCAGGTCTTTAGAATTGTCCGGCAGGGTTTTACACTCTGTAGACCTCTGAGAAAATTAGGTGGGAAATCACTGTCAAAGCACAGAGCGGTGAACTGGAGTAACACCCAAGTGCCAACGAGGTCTGCTCAGTTTAGTTAGTTTGGCTTGACTCAAAAGAGAAGGCAGGAATTTTAAAAACAAAAGGCAAAATTCTCACTACAAAACATTTCAGACATTGTACATAGGCTGAATCCAACTTGGTGTGGTTCAGGAATTCAGAAAATGAGCTTTGTGAAATGGCATCTCTTAACAGATTAGATTTATCTCTTGAGAGTGGACAAAAGAGGTGAATTAATGCATGGAACTATAACCAATTACTATATTTTTATAATATTGCTCAAGTTCGTTTTTCCTATTCAAACGGCAACACTGGTTACTCCAAATAAGTGACATACATTTGCTGTTCATCTGATTTTTGGGCTATGTCTTCTCCTGTTGACAGAAATGTGTAATGATAAAGTAATCTTGTGCGTGAGCCTGTGTCTGCATGTGTGTTCAGCCCATAGTGGGTATGTAGCCTGACCAGTCGGATCACTTCTTTTCACCACAGCGCAACGTCGACGTCATCCAGATTATTCCAAGAATTCCTTCGAGCCGAGACTCGGCCGAAAACCCAAGCCTTGTACTGATGGATGTGTGTTGCCTCTGAAACAGTACTGTAGTGTACAGTAGTTTAGGTTTGTCAGTACGGTGTGTTAGTATGTGTATGTGTTTATTTGATTTAGCAAATAAACTTTGATAGCTGTCAGGTAATAAACCTCCCTCTGCTCGGGTTATAATTAAATATATAAATGAGGTGTGCTGTCAAACAGGAATATTACAAAAACATTCTACCTGTGGATGCTTGCCAAGATTTACAATCATTTCATACCTTCTGGAAAGTGTGTGTCTTTGTTCGAGTCTGTGTGTGCACAAGTATTACTCAGTGAATACCTTTTGTATTTTGTCTCCTTGAATGTGATTCTTCTCTGTGTCTTTTGTCTGGCCTGAAACTCCGCACCCTGTCCAGTACCAGACTGATGCTTTGACAATGCCATCATAGCTGCAAGGCTCTAACGGATAGCTAGGAGTTGGTCCTTTGTTATGGTATGTGTGTGTGTGTGTGTGTGCACGCGTGTGTGTTTGCGTGCATGATTATGCAAGTATGAGATCACACAGCAGGTATGCTGAAGGGCACTTGGGGTTGATTGTCGGTGACTTGGCATCAGAAGGCCACTTATTGAATACTGGTATTAAATCAGTGATAAAACATTTACACACACACACACACACATGTCAAACACACTGATACATTTATACATTGTTTATGAAGTCCGTATAAACACACACACACACGCACACTGAGGATAATGTACCCCAACTGCTCTCCGCAGGAACATTATGAAATCATAAGGTCTCATCTTTATTTAGTGTTGTCCCGTATTACTTGCATGTTTTCTGACAGTAATGTGTGGAAGAGTGTGTGAGAGAAAGAGAGACTGACTATGTAAGGAAAGGAAATGTAAGGTGTTGTTGGAAGTTAGTCTTGGCCAACAGGACACCTTTTAGGGAGTGCTCTCTTTCTGCTCTCTCAAATACATTAACGGGAAACTTTCTCTGTCTCCGTATCTCTCTCTCTCTGTCTCCCCACTCTCTCTCACTTTCTCTCACTCTGTCTCTCGCTCTCTTCTCTATCTCTCTCTTGTCTATCTGTGTGTGTGTTCTACTTCAATGCTGGACTGCTATTTATTTGGCAATGTGCCAAACTGCATGCATATGTGTATATTCTTGTGCAAAGACTCTTACTGTGTTTGTGTATAGTACTTTTACAACAGATGTCAGAAATGTTTGACTCAACCGGAGTAGGGAGTGATGACAGTTAAACATTAACGGATTTTGACCGAGTTACTTAATTACTCTAAAAGCCACATGATGAGGGCTAATATAATTATTCTCCCAGCAGAGCAACTATCAAAGTGCTGGTCTTGTTGACTATTGAAAACCCATTTGAAGTGCGCCACTCTTTGGCTAAAAGTTGAAACATCGTCACTCAAAGCATCCGAATCTCTAAGTGCTTTCAGAAACATGCAACAAACAAGATGAGAAAGAAACACACGAGGTTCCTGGTAGACGTGCAACCTAAATTGTAAAGACTCGGTTATAATATTTAGTTCACAAAATTGTTCCGATTGGCACCTAATCAGAATTTTACAGGATCTACTGTACCAAGTTTTGTTGGATTTTGCTCCCCTACTCTCACTGATCTAGATCATGTTGAGGTCTCTCCGACTGGCGCTGTGCAGTCTGTATTGCTTGAGTCACTCTGGCACGCCGGTGGAACAGACGGTATAGTGTGCTCCAAAAGTGTTGTCATATTAATAGACAAATGTATAGTACTAGTTGAGACATATTCCATTGCTTAGCATTGGGGAAAGGGGAGGGTCGTCCAAAGTATTCATGTTCAAATTACATGTTAATGGAGGATATTGCACAATGTCTTCCTGCAGAGAGGAAATCTTTCACAGTCAGGAGGGAAGAGTCACTTGTTGTCGTTAATGAAACCTCACCTTCTCCTTTTCCCTGCATTCCTCCCCTACCTGCGCCTTGTTTTGGTCTTGCCTTGCCAAAAAGGAGAGAGAAACAAGTTCTACTTCACTCTTCTTTTTTCTCTGTTGGGTTTCCTGATGACAAATTGATTTTCCAGTGACTGGAAATGTTTTCACATATTCTACTGATTTGCTGCTGTTATTTTTATCCTTTCCACTCCTTGTGTGTAATGTTTGTAATACATAAATTGAAGCGTATTTGCTGTCACAATTAATGTGAGTTGCTGCTCCTAAATCAGTGTTTTCTAAATGGCAAATCTAAATATGGATATGGTGCACGGTTTCCTGTTCAACTGCAAAAAACCCTTTCACAGTCTTTCAGTGCTGACTACTGCTAGTCGGAGAATCAAATACACGTTCATTTAATAGATCCTTTTTTTTTTTACGTGAAGAATCTGCATGCATGTCAGAATGCTCAAGGATAACAAAGAACTCAGTGTCTTGGAATAGGATGAGATAAGATAGGTAATTGTATATATACTAGTTCTTTGACTCCTCCCTATTGGAATTGTGTCTAATTTCCTGAGAAGACAGTAAAGCTGTCATGTATTCAGAATACTGGGTCAACTTGAACCTCATCTTCTCTCCTCCCCTTCTTTTCCCAGATCATGATTGAGTTCTGCCCTGGAGGCGCTGTGGATGCCACAATGCTAGGTAGGTCTCTGTCTCTCTCTCTGTCTTTTGCTCTCTGTATTTTCATAAGCACTCCACCTTTCCCTGTCACATAAGAGTCAGGTTCCATACCTGCGTCAAAGCTATAATAATGTACCTTATCCCTTCAGCGTTGGGTCCTGAGGTAGCTGAGGTAGAGAAGTGGGCTTGTGGCCAGAAGGTCGCCAGTTTGAATCCCTGGCCAAAAATCTGGCAAAGATGTGAGCTGGCAACCGGAGGGTTGTTGGAGTTTGTATCGGGTGCCAGGTCCTGCCGTTGTGCCCCTGAGCAAGGCACTTAATCCCTAAAATTGCTCCACGGGCGCCGTATATGGCTGCCCTCTGCTCCGCCCCCTCCAGTTTTTGTATCCTGTGTGCAATCACTGTGTGTGCAATCACTGTGTGTTTATCTGGGGGGTCCAGGATTGGTAAAATGCAGAGAAGAAATGTCACTGTGTGTATAGAGGTGTGATCAGAGGCCAAGTACATCAGCTATGCTGTAGTTTTAAAGCTCCAGTCTATACGTCGAAAAATGGCCACATAGCCGCTTGGTGCACAAATGGGAATGTAATTTAAAAAACAAATTGATATAAATAGAAGTCCAGAAACTCAGACCATACTGTTGATATGCACTTACAACTAGAAATGGGTGTTATTTTCTTGGTATTTCGTTCATGCAGGATATTTAATTTTCTCTCTAATCATATACTGTAGCTCTAATTCTATTGGCATGTCTGCCACTGGGACAGCATTAGCTCAGGAGGTAGAGTTCCCGCCACGCAACCGCAAGGATGGCGGTTCGAGTCCTTGTCCTTGAGCAAGACACCTAACCCCAAAATTGCTCCCCGGGTGCCGTACTGTACATGGCAGCCTTCTGCTCCGGCCCCCCTAGCATGTGTGTGTTTGTGCAATCACTTGTGTGTATCCGGGGGGGATCCGTGATGGGTTAAATGCAGATAAATAATTTCACTAGGTGTGCGGTGCTCTGTGCATGGGTGTGACAATAAAGTATAAATTAAATTAAATATACTCAATCCAGTGGTGATAATTTGGCTACCAGTGTATCTGTATGACATCTAGACTCCAATCATGTATGGCAGTTTGACTAATTTCGTACTCTGCCTTTGAAAGCTCTAGAAAGCAGTCAGACATAGTGGAGTCCCCCGGTGTGGGAAATCCCCCCGGTATGTTGTTACTGGGTAATCCACGTCCTCATATACCCCCTGTACCCCCACTGCAGCTAACCAAACACAGAGGCAGTAGAATAAAGGCTGTAGAGCAGGACTGGCTTGCATTTGTGGAGCTTTGGCTGATCCAGGATTACTGATCAAGCAGCACGATCTTAAACATTATGATCCCATGATTTAACATAGATTCGCTATCCTTCAGCTCTGAGATGCTTGATTCATACCGTCCTGGTTTCATCTTGCAATGTTTATTCTTGTGGAGTTCACACACTAGTTGCTCAGCTGTGATTGGTATGTACACAAAGTAGGGAATGTGCAAGGTGTGCACAATAATCTATCCCTGTAAAAATACCACTTCACCGTTATGGGTTTTGAGGCCTCAATTTAGCAGTGACTAAACCCTTCTCACTCCCTGCACACCTCCTCTTGTGTCTTCTCTCCCTCCTCCAACCTCTGCTCCTCCTCATCTGTTTCCCACTACACTACCTCTTCTCTCTATCCTGATCTCCCACCACCCTCAACCCCTCTCCCCTATTTTCCTCCTCTCCTCTCCCCATTAGAGTTGGATCGTGGGCTGATGGAGCCGCAGATTCAGGTGATCTGTCGTCAGATGCTGGAGGCTCTGGATTACCTCCACGGCATGAAGATCATCCACAGAGACCTCAAGGCTGGCAACATCCTCCTCATGCTGGATGGGGACATCAAACTGGGTGAGGTTTCAGATTTGTATCGTTTAGAGAAAAAAAAAGTCAGGTGGCGAGAAATGCAGTTGATTAGTCATTGTCATGATACAACCATACAGTATATCTGGTATGTCTTCTGGACGGGTCTGTGGAGCAGAAATGCTGAAGGCCCAGGTTCAAGCCCCTGTGTTGGTGTTATTATTTAAGATACAATGAACTGTATTGTATGTATCTTGACTTTTTCTTTTGGAGAGATTGTGCAGGCTACATGTAAGGCACTGTACATTTTGTATTCATAGTGCCCCATATTAAGTTTATATTTTGGCAGCTCACCAGCCACTCAAGTACATTTTAGGTACTTTGATGCATGAAGCTGGTGTTCAAACCTAGTATTTCTCATCAATGTAGTTTTCCCCCAAAACGCAAGATTTGATGTTGAGGCCTGAAAGCATGTTGGTGAACAACAATGACCATTATTAATTTATCTTATAGGGCCCATGGTGTTCAAGTGGCACTCTGTCTGAATGACAGGCAAAGTTAGAAATGTGGCCTACACAATATGTTGAGTGAGGTTCAAATTATACATATTCGAGAAGCTAAAAATGTAATTTCATATGAAAGAATGTGTATGTCGGATTTGGCTACGGGTGTCTGGAATTGGCCACTGGTACGTGAACTGTATGACCTGTATATCTCGCTTCACTAAAGCAATAATCAGATGAGTATAATAGCAAATGTTGCAGTATCAATTTAGCTAATGCCAGCCTTATTAGCTTATACTAGAGTGAGAGACTTATAGACTTCTTCAAAAGGTTAGGTGCAACATTAGCAACATAGCTTACACATATTGAAGAGGTTACTCATTTGTAATTAGCTGTATGTACTTCAGATGGGAGTATACAGTAAGAGTCAGCTAATGTTGCAGTATCAAGTTATATGCTAATGCTAGCCTCATTTGTTTATGCTTGAGACTTAAATAAGAAACTGGGCTCTCTGAATTAAATGTCAATAACAAAGCATCCACCACCCCAACCCAAAAAAGCCCTGTCACCTCTGAAGTAAACTGCCAACTGGTAGGAAACGCTTATCTTTAGCATCGCTCTCAGAGAACACCCTGTCTGAAGGAACATTCTCTTCCCCACATATCTAGAACAACTATAGAACTCTTCCCTCACTGTTCCAGATCACTGGCCTGATGCTCTGTGTTCCACTCACATGCCTTTCCAGAACATTGGCTCATCTGTAAGACGACTTCTAACCCTTCTGTTGTGGGTAGATGGTGGAGGATATATACGTATACAGATACATTACCCGCAGGGGTGTAGTGTGGGATAAACTCACCCAAGCATATTCTGCCCACCTTTTCAAGCTACTGTAATATAAATATATAATCTAAATGCATACTGTGTTTTTCTAAGAAATATGAGACTGTTGCGTTAAAATAATAGTATTTTCAAGACAAATAAAACTATTCATATTAAACTACTACTATTAATACCATACTGAAATTAGAATAACTTTGTGGTTGTTTGCTTTCTGGTGATCGTGACAGGAGTGTTAACTCACCATTTGTATTTAACCACATCACTTGATTAAGAGGGAGGTTATGTATAGCGCTAACAGCATTTGAGGCTTATGTCTTGGTTTTGGACCAATTTTCTGAGGCCTTTAAATGTGTAATCTGTTAGGGCACAATAATAGAGAGTATTCTATCATATTTCACTGAGCAAGACCAGGCCATGATGCTAGTATAACTAATTCTCAGATAAACAACACATTCTCATTGCACATTGGAAGTTATCTTTGGAAAGTGGATCTGTTGTCTATTTGTCTCACATAAATGTTGACGCACACACACACAAACACACATTGGAGGCCCTGTGCCCCTCCTTAGGCAGTGCAGGAGGATCATAAATGAGCATTGTGTGGGAAGGCTGCATTCTGAGTTTTCTCCTTTCATATTATAATTTATGGCCTTTTTGAAGATTCTTCAGCATTCCTGACGTTGCACAGCCGAAGGTTTGGATCCAGCCAAATTGTCAATATGATTTCTATTAAAGCATAGCTCGCCAGACAAGCCAACACTGTGTCTGATTGTTATAGATGCTTTCTGTAAGTGCCAGTCATGGGAGTAGAGGGGAGAGAACACTTGTTTTTAAAGGGATAAAGATTAAACTGATTGTGCTGTACAGTGACAACACTCAATAGTGAGATCACTCAGCAGTGCTCTTTTTGTCTAATTCAATTAGGTTTCATTTGATTCAAAATGTTTATTGTCCCTCAAGATAAATTTGGTTTAGTTATTCTTAGATATTTGTACTGTATATCTTTATTTATTTTAATTTAATTTCAATTATGCATTTTCCCAGGCTCTGTGTTCACTGAGTTTGACTCGTTAACAACCTTTTCCAAAGCCTCACATACTTCCCTCAAGACGCCACAACTAGATATAATCACTGGGAGTTTCCTTCCTTAACTCATTAAGTCATGGCTCATTTATAGCCTCCAGAGTCATCTAACTACATATTCATAAAAACAAGGCAGCAATTAGCTGTCTTTTGAGGCAATACAAATATACCAGCCCATAGTGCATAGCAAGAAAGAAGTCTAAGAATTATCTTGATATTTTTTACAAGTGCCGCTTATCTTGTAGTGAGCACCCTTTTATAAAGATCTTCAGAATAGGACTGTTGATCTAGGATCAGTTTGGCTTATTTATTTGACCAATTTAAAAACACACATATACCTGTATGTAAAGAAGAATAGGCCAGGACAAAAAAATTGTCTTGCTGCTGTATCAAGATGATGACTGGCAACAACAACATCAGATAGTTATTAATACTCATACAGGAGAATAAATACATCCAATTTAGATTTTTCACCAGAATACGTAAGTAAGTAAGTCTCGACTCTAGAACAGTACTCCCTTTCTCAGAAAATGGACAATATGGATCTCAGTCTTCTGGGCTTGCAGTTAGAATACAGCCACAAACCTGTTTTCCTCTGTCAGATGTATTATTGTGCATGGATTCGGTGCATGATGGTGTGGTGCATCATGAGAGCCCTCAGGTGTAGTGTACCATGTTCAAGTTCATTTATTTATATAGCCCTTTATCACAAGTATGCCTCAAAGGACTTTACAGAAAATGTAAACTAGATCTAACTGAACAACAATCAATGGAATTACAGAATAGTATAAGACACGTCTGAGCGGGGAATAGGTGCCGGGACAAACAGTGGAATGTACAATAGCATAGGCAATGACAGTGACATAGGAAACAGATAAGGTGATAGAGGCAGACAGATGGAGTCACGGTTGGCGACGATGTCCACAGAACCAGGGGCTGCGATCGCGTAGTAACAGCATCAGGGATGGGACAATGGCCAGCAATAATGACCGTAGGGGAAAGGGCAACACACATGTCCACTGCATGGTAGGAACACTGCACCAGTGTCTGACAAAAGAGAAAACGCAACAGATGGACACACTCCAGCAAGCATTGATGACCATAAGAGCCAGGGCAGGAGCTGATGACACCCCCTGGTGCTTCTACTAGGGAACAACGATTGAAGGCAGACATACAGGGCACCTTTTTGGGGCAATGCTGAAGGACATCTTGGCACAGGGAGCTGCCTTGGCATTGTTGCATTGATAACAATATAAACCCCTTATTGCCAGGAAATATTGAAGTGTTTGACACTGGGGTTCATGTTTCCTGGATTCATAACCATTCACGTTGCCCCACAAATTGCCTTGTGTGTTGCAACCTTTAGAGTTCCTAGTATGATGGGGTTGCAATTATGTCACATTAGTCACACATACTCAGGATGAGTCATTACTTATTGTACAAGTGTTTTACCAGAGTGTGTTACTGATCCTTCAGGGTATTGACATCGGCCCCTAAAACCTGATATGAAATGTACCGTAATCTTTTTAAGAAGTAACATTTCTGCAGACACAGTCCTAATGATATGTTTGACTGGGAATTCAAGGATCTTTGGATTGTAGTCCGTGAAACCAAGATAGTCACTTAAGTCCCCATAATAGAACACGCCAGTTTGTAATTGAAGCAGTTAGTCTGCTGTCTTATGAGTACAATCCTTGTTCTTCTGTCAAACACGTGTCTAATCTCAACACAGGGCGTGCCACTAGTAATACTGTGACAGAAAAACGTGTTCAGCCAAAGTCAAAGTAACACCCCTCAGGGTCATGTCAGGGAACGGGGACCGCTTGTTTGGGACACGGGGCTTCTTCTATAAATTGAATGAGTCGGCTTTGCGTCTCTGCCTACCATGATGTCATGGCAGCTTTACGAGCTAGAAACATATCTGTCTACCCCACTGGAGGAATGGGAGGCTTTAAATTGGGTCATCCATCATCCTGTCTTACTAAGAAATGCTGTTGCGGAATGTCTTTTAACTTTCTCAACCTGTCTCTTTTGTTGTCTCCGTCCTCGTAGCTGATTTTGGCGTGTCGGCAAAAAACACCAAAACCTTACAAAGAAGAGATTCTTTCATTGGAACGCCATACTGGTGAGTAACGCTGTACACTGTACAAGAGAACACCATCCAGTGAAAAAGGATTGCACACACACTGCTTTGTGTGAGTTATTGATGCAGTTGGTGATTGCGTCAAGAGCAGACTTCCTGCTACCCGTGATACCTTGCATAATACTTGAATGTGCATGAGTTTGTAAACACATATGCACGCGCGTGTGCACACACACACACAGAGTTGTGTACTCTACTCAATACCTTAACCCTCTATTGTTTTCACAATGGTGCAGCTCTCACCTCTATGCCAAAATCGAAGGGTCCACTTTGAAGGCGACACTGCACCGGTGTCGCCCTGAACCTTGTTCCATAGTGCCATTATTTCTGTGAATATGGTCAGGCACAGTTAACCATTGACTAGAACAGGTTATCATCAGTCAGGAATACCCTCCCGGCACAATGAAAGCTCAACCCTTCCCTTGTGTTGCGCAATACAGAATAGTGCTGAATAGATAAATCACCAGCAGTCTTGGTGTGCACCTTCACTGAATGCACTGCATTCCAAAGTCAACATGAAACGGGGAGTAAACAATAGTTTCTTAACACTTCTTAAGTAAATATAAGAGATTGTGGCTCTGTGCTTTAAAAGACAGTTTTTTTGTGTGTGCAAATTGTCTGCGCAAACACGCTGACTGGAGAAGTGTGCTTGATGTTGACACATGCAAATAGTGAGTAATGAGGGTGGGGAAACTACAGTAATCATCGGCTAGTCACTGGCTGCTCTCGTTCAGAGGTGTAGATATGTTTGTGACTATAGCACTAAGACAACATCAGAAACTGTAAAACAGTAGTAGGACTGCTCTCTCTTTATGGTTTGCTGTGTCAATATAAGGTTGTTGTCAAGTAAACCTTTGAAACAGAATCATCTTTTTATAACAAGATTCAACACTTCAAATGTTTACTGCTCCTGTTGTTCATTAGCTGTGTCACCTTGTTCTCAGTTATGCTCAGTAACAAGTTATCTTTGGCTGATAATTATTATGACATACACCTTGGGAAATAGCACTGCATTGATGGTTGTCCTTGAAGGAGTTCATTCTAAAATGCTATATATCCATATTGGAAAAAGTTTGCTATATTAAGCAAATGTCTTAAGATGACTACTGATTTAAATACTAATACATCATGTGCTTAACTTTCACGCTGGCAGTCAATATGGGAGAGTGAGTGTCATTTTTGTCATTTTTTTTGGTTGAAATGGTGGACATCTCATTTTGGAATGAAAGTCTTCCCTTTCTTTTCCGGTTTAGTGTTACTCTAGCTATTTATCAGTATTCTAATAGGCTTCTGTGTTTTTGCATACTGTGGTTATGAGTGCTGTGATGCCTTCACCCTAAAATTGCAATACATGTTATACTTGAAAACTTGTAGAATAAGCAACATCAACTGCTCTTCATTTTCTAATATTTACTACACATTTTATCAAAAAACCATGTCTCAGAAAAATCACATGCTGCACATTCTGTACATGCATTCTGTAGAAGAACTAAAATGGCACCTGTGGACAGGATGACACCCCACTCAACACCTTGACTGTTCCTTTAAGCCTGGGTTAAGAATAAACATCTGTAGGTCTCATAGTAATCTCTGTCTGTAGAGCTAAAACAGTTTTGAGCGAGGATCCAGTGCCCTGTGTTACGTACTGTTCCCTACAAAAGTTAAACTGTTGCATTGTCTGTATGTGTGGGTGCATCCAGGATGGCCCCGGAGGTGGTAATGTGCGAGACGATGAAGGATGCTCCGTACGACTACAAGGCGGATATCTGGTCTCTGGGAATCACCCTGATCGAGGTCGCCCAGATTGAACCCCCACACCATGAGCTGAACCCCATGAGGGTCCTGTTGAAGATAGCCAAGTCTGAGCCTCCCACCCTGGATCAGCCACATAAATGGTGAGAGCTACTTATAAAATCTGTCTGAATTCAGCTGGATTGTACACATTGGTCAATAATCTTCCCATGTAATGTGTGCCAATTGAGAACAGAAAGCTGGGGTGTATTGTAAAGAAAGAGGAGCAAATGGAGATTAAAAAACCTTGGGGAACACCCTTGAGTTGGTTTCAGCACTGAATATGACAGGTGAAATCAATAGGGGATCATTGCTTTCACCATGATTCACCTGGTCAGTTGTTTTCATGGAATGAGCAAGTAAGCGTTCCCAGATTTGTGCCTGCTCAGTGTAGACCAGACACTCTATATATCACGTTCTCCTCCTCCTCCTCTCCACCAAAACTACAGCCACAACTCAGCGAAGAGACGGGACTTGAGCAAGTGCAAAGCTGTGGCTTTTTCCAATCAGTTGGATGTGTCCGAGTGTTAAGCTGAAGTTATCGGGTGATGCATTTGGGGCTCGGGGTGGGGAGCTTACTCATCACCTCTGCTGAAAGCTTTATTTGTATTAAGAAATGAAGCTGCGTTTAAGAACCAACCAATCACTACCCGCAGAGTGTTATGCAGCCAACTGTACCAATGCCACATTTCTGGAAATGCTCTGTTCTCTATTTGCTATGTCATGAAGTTATCTAAAGAAAACAACCCACCCCCCTTCCTCCACCTCTCCTTACCTCCCTCCTTTCTTCATTCCCTTAAAAAAAAATTGTATTCATGCCTTTTTCTTGTGTTTACCTAAGGTCACGGGAGTTTAAAGATTTCCTGAAGAAAGCCTTGGATAAAAACCCAGAGAGCCGGCCGACTGCAGCACAGCTCTTACAGGTACGTCCAGGGAGCGAGACCGAGACCGACCTGTCTGCATCCCACAGCTGAGGGAATGCCAGCTATTTACAACCAATAAGCATATCAGGATTACTCTGCGCTCGCAACCTCTGGCCAATTAGAGAGGGGGGGGAGACAATATCCTAGACCATGGCCTTCTGGGAATTCTGAATGCCCCGCTCCAGTGGGGAAGAGACGGGCGCGGCCCGGTTTTGGTGCCGTGCTGGAGGTTTCAGATGGTTATCATGCCTGTCGCTCCTAACGCCTGTCAGATAGCGTCCACAGTTCTCTGTCTGTCTCTCGCGCTCTCTCTCTCTCCCTCCCTCCATTCCTGTCTCGCTCCCACTTGTGTGCATGTAAACAACATGATACAGTATCAGTCACTAGCTGGACCATCTGGATGACTAGCACTCATTAGCTACTCCTCCCACATGGTTTCTCAGGGCCAGGAGTTTTCAGGGTTTTCTTTTTTACCCATTAATTTATAATGTTTTCCTGCCTTCCTCTTGCTTTTTGTGTTTCTGATCATAGTATACATGTATGTAGGGTAACAACCATGGGAAGATCTGTCTACTTTATCTCCCAGCCTGGGCTTTGTAGGGGTTTTGCAACATCAACATGCACACATACACAAACGTACACGCACACTCCCCTGTCAGGTAACTCTGCCTTCCTGCTCTCCCCTGTCCTACTACTCTGGTCCCCGAATGGTCCACATAGTACACATTTAACCATTTCATGCCCTGTTGCCAGGCAGCCATTCATATGAGACCCAAAATGGCTCACTGGGTCTAAATCAATGGAAACATCAAAGAGAGGACATGAACTCCATTGATCTGCATCTTCATCCAAAATGGCGGTAAAATAACATCACTAGATCCAACAGGGCTTCAATACTACACCCATCAGCCTTTTTCTTCCCTTTGATTCTGCCCAGTGAAACTGGGTTTAGCTTGAGCCGGGGTGATCTGGGTTCAGTTGTGATAATAAACAGTTAGTAAAAATCGCAGAAGTATGTTACTTACAGAATGTGCAGCATTAGAGAGAAGGAACATGCTATTCTGGTTTTGGTGTTGGATAAATTCTGATACCCATACCCACTTTGGCTACTTTGGCCAATATCTGACAGCAGTGCCTATATCTAATACTAATATCCTTTTCGATAAATCCCTAGAAGGTAGGCTAACTCATTTTCTTCTTGAACCACATCTATGAGCAATGCTTTTTACTCAGTTCAGGATCCGACTTTATTTAATCTAAACCTTTTCCTGAGGTTCCATGCTTAAAAATATAGTTTGGACTCCATAATTTAGAAAGCACCTCTACAAGGAAGCCCAGAATGTCATGCCATTTTGCTGTTGAGGAAGGGGAGGAGCAGATGGCCTCTATATAGAGTGGCTGGGTTTTTTTGCGCTTAAATGCATGTACATCCCCTGCATCGCTGCCACCACTACCACACCCTCTCACAAGACGAAGAGATACTGCTTAGCTCAGTAAATGGGATCTTAAATTCAGATACGGGATTTTCCAGGTGTTGTCATCACACAACTGCAAATCATTTCAAATAGAAGATTACTGCTTTCATGGTTTTCAGCTTTTTAAAAATGTGTTCTTGATGACAACCCTGCAGCTTATTCGTCCCACTTGGTACCAACACATGTTCCTGTGGGTTTGACAGTCTGATGGCTGTTGTGTCAGTTTGTGAGAATGTTCTCAGGAAGTGGTGGTGTGGTGTTGGTGGAGACCGAATTACTAGTATGCCCTTCCTCTGCCTCAGTAGCTGGGTTTCCATCGACGTACAGTACATTTGTGAAAATTAGGATGTGTCAAATTAGAATAGTCTTCCATTCATTTATTCACTAGAACTCATTTAATGGAAACACACCATTTGTAATCTATGTTTTGCAACATTTCAAAAGTGAATTGACATTTTGCTTGACAGTTGGATGGAAGCATAGCTGGTGTTGTGTAGTTGGAACTCAAGATAATTTGCATTTAGACACCATAAGTCTCTTGATACACTAGCACAGGACAGATGGGACAAAAATGTATCTTAATGCTTCCTGGCAACAAGACGTCTCTATGGCAATACAATAATACCAAGACAGTTCTCTTAATTGGGCAATGTTGCCTTAAAAGTCCAAAGGTTGTCCAAGTTACTGTACCGCTAATGAACAGCAGCATCTCTTAGCAGTATTGTTTTCCTGTCTCACTCTGTCGTCTCTCCTCTGCAGTGTAATAAATGGCTCGATGGCACTCAGCGTTTACCTGAGTCATTAGAGAATAGCTGACACTTGTTTGTCATTGGAGAAGTTAAAAGCGAAGGCCTAATGCAGTCCTCATGGACAGGACCCAGCACACAAACAAACCCTTGTGCATGCACACACGCACAACGCACACACACTTTTCATAATCCATCTCCTCTTGTAGCCTTCCCCTTTGCCAGCTGTACCAATTAAATTACACTATAGTGCAAAGCAGCTGAATAATGGATGATGGGTCTTTTATGCCTGCTGCACTCACCTTTTTAAATTAGCTTTTATTCTCTCAGCGTTCGCCTTTTTACTCCCTCGTTTGAGCCCGGGCAAAACACTGCTTTCTCCTCGGGACGTTACAGGATATAAATAGCTTGCTATTTTAAGGACGTGATGCTAGTTTAGACTTTTTTTTTCATCGCTATGTCATTCATAGGGACAGTTGTGTTGTAGAGCCGCTGCTGTTGGAACTGTTCAGGAACTGCCAGGTGGTAGATAGGGTTTCCCCAACAGTGAAAGTCTCCCCTTGCCTCGCCTTTCTTGCTTGTTGTCTTCCAGTCTTCCTCCCTCTCCTCCAGTAGCTTCCATTGTCCAAAGCCCACGCTTGTCCTGAAGCTACTGTACACACTTGACTACAGCACTTATTTTTTATTTTCACCAGAATTGTATTGGATGAGTATCCTGACTTTTCTCTGTTTGTGTCATAGCTTTTGATCACTGCAAAAATATGTATTATCTCCTTCTTTCCCACTCCAGTGCTTACAGCGTCCCTCAAGCAATTGTCTGTTTGTCCTATGGGTGTTTCATGGTGGTCTAATGACACTCGCACACAAGTTTAATGGTTGTATGTGTGTTTATCCTGTGGTCTCATCAACCCTTTCAATCCCTGTCCCTCTTTGTACCGGCAACACCCAAATGTTGTGCAGTAGATGTGTATGATACTGTTTACAAGCTCATTTATGCTCAGAATATGGTGCATAGATTAAACATGGAAACTGAATGATGGGTAGTGTGGTCATACACAGAAAAAGCAAGAAGCATGTGTTTTAGGAATTTATTGTATTTTTTTGGGAAGGGAACAGAAATGGAGGTCGTCTCTGTCAACACGGTCTTGCTTTGTAAGTGCTTAGCACCCTGTGCGTTTAGTTTCACTGGTGGTGATTACGCTAACACCCGTCTCTCTTCTGTCTGTGTTGACAGCACCCCTTTGTGAGCTTGGTGACGTCCAACCGTCCGCTGCGGGAGCTGGTGGCGGAGGCCAATGCTGAGGTCATGGAGGAAATAGAGGACAATCGAGAGGAAGGCGAGGAGGACGACGCCGTGGAGCTCACTGTGGTACCAAACCTGGATCTTTTTTCGATTCTTTTTTTGGCTTGTTTCTGAAAGAGTGGGCAGTCCACTTTCCCCAAGTGTGTTTTTCTTTTTTCTTTTTGAGGCAGTAAGGCTGAAAAGGGATACAAGGCTCTGCCGATATTTAGTCCTACGCCAGTAGGAATTTGTGTGATTCGAGAGGCAGTGGTCAATCCACAACGCCATCTCTGGGCACTTGGACAAAGGTCTGTGAAAACATAATGCTGCTCTAGTCATGTGAAAACTCACTTAAAATAGGCCCATGGCCTGTTCCAGGTACTGATCCATATTTTATATAGGCTCTACTCCTTTTATCACCTTGGTATAAAATGTTTTCACTGCCTGGCTCTGAGGAAGGCATATCTATGCCGAAACGTCAGCCAACCTCAGCAATTGCTTTTTTGTCATATATTAAGAGTGCTCCAACTATCACCAGTGAATAGTCCTAGGAAGTTTTCATTGGTATATTTCTGTTGATTTACATATTTGACACAGTCATTTAATCTCTATCATCCATCTGTCTTTATATCATCTACCTGTCGTCTTTACATTTCTATATATATCCTGTCTGTGGACTGAGAAACACTGCAAAACGGATCCATCTCAACAAGTAGTTTAATGAAGTATTGATTTTATTTATTACGTTACATTACAGCATTTAGCATTTAGTCTGAAGCGACTTACAATAAGTACATTTTGTCAACAGTAATAAAACCAACCGTATATCGCAGTCTTCATCAGCTAAGCCTTCGATAGGAATAAGTAGCATTCATCTATGTCGTGTTTTTATATATTCTTTACATTTATTTTTGCCACCCGCTTGATCCTTTTCAGGATCGATGGGGCTGGAGCCTATCCCAGTATGCATTGGATGGAGTGTTTATTTTAGTCTCACAACAAGTGGAAACAATCTGCCACTGGGGTCAGTTGCGATCACTTGTTTCCTATCCACTTTTTTGACATTTTCTTGATACTAGTAGTAGATACCAGCCTTGTTTCAAGATACTGACACTTGTTTTCTAGAACATTCCTGAAACAAGTGAAACTACACAGGAAGTGGAATGATTTTGCATTAGCAGAATTTCTCAGTAGTTTTAAGAATAATATTGAAAGACTGAGTATGAGTAGAAATTACTTGTTACGATGGAAATGTTTTGCAGTGGTCTTAGACTTTCTGTCTTCCTGTGTGGTCTGAAGCTGAATCAGCCAGTTAGGGTTCAGTGGTTTTAGAGAAGTGTATCTTTGGTGTTAAGTGTTGACAATTGACTGAAAAATGTGAGGTGGAACACACACACACACATATTTTTCCTTCAATTTCAACTTCCCCAGTCTTTGCCCCTTAGAACAGCATTTCTCGTAAACACCGCCTTCCTGTGCACTGCTTGCCAAAAGGTTGAAGGTCCGTTCTGCAGCGATCATTTCTAAATCTATAGAGGGAACTGGAATAGAAAGTGACATGGCATCAGCGTGCACATAACTACCCTCGGCACAAACACAGGAACAGAAACCGGATCACTGGCGTTCACTCACACCCACACGGCAATGTTAAATATAGGTGCTGCCTTAGACCTTACTCTTGTGTAGAAACGCTATAACCTCTGACTGAGTAAATGATCTAAAGTCTGACATTGTTCTGCCACCGTAGTCTGACCCTTAAATAAACATGGGCTGTATACGGTACATCAGCGGCCCACGACCAGGAGGGACCTGAGAAATAATGTCAACAGTTAGTGTGATGACTTCATTGATGACTTTATCGAGGTGAATATAGGCTGCAGTGTAGTGATGGTGTAGTTGTAAGAGTTGTTGTAGGGTTATTTCAGCCCCTTTGTTCAGTTGGTATGAAGTGGTAATCCGTGAAATCCTTCTTTTTTGGCAACATCTTTGGTTGTAAGCGGTCATTGCTGGTGTTCTCGCACTGCACATCCCAGAGTTCACGGTGTGCATCTTTTTTTCTGATTTGTTTTGATGAAGTTTGTGTTTCTGTAGGTGGCTCTTTTTTCTTTGTCTGGTCAGCCATGGTGGCTATCGCTGCTCATTCTAACTACTGAGCTGTTTATTTATTACAAACAAACCGCTGTTGCAGGAAACGTAAAAATAACTTCCTGTGCGCCAGAGTATTTGTCCCGGGAAGCCCTACCGGAAGTGTTTATAGCAATAAATGTAAAAAACTATTCATGAACTGGATATAGGTTGAATCACTGTTGTGTTGTATCAATTGGTAATAGAGAGTAATAAGAAACATTTTTTGAATATGAAAATGTTGCAGATTATTACTTTAATATACTTGAATGTACTGTACATAACTATATATGTATGGCCTGCTGAGTCTGAACATCAGACTTCTTCATCGCTGCCCTCAGCTAACTGGGATTGTTACATCGCAAATTACTCTCACTTTATTACTAGAACCTCATCGTCTCTGTCTATCTCACGCACTCACTCACTCACACACAAACATACACATACATAGGTACACCTCGACATGCACATGCAGTAGGAAGCTAGCCCAGTGTTATAAACACCCTTCAAGGCCCTGGAACCCAGCCAGGCAGTCAGCCAGCCGTTTCTTTCTAGCTATATATCATACACAGCCAGACAGATGTTTTCAGAGACCATTAGGAAGGCTGGACCTGACCATAAAGATGTCTGATGGCAGAGGACTAATTCAATAAATGGAATTGCTAGATAGCTTCTTCCATGTTGTTTATAATTTGGGATCATGAAGTTTCTATGGCTACAAGACATGAACCAATAGGCCTATTGAATGCTTTATTTAGCAAAGCACTCAAGTATCACACCAATTTGGTAATTGGTAATCATGCTCAGTGAAATACCCTCAAGGTCTCTCTTCCTGCATGTCGGCAGTGTGTTCACCTCTGTAATTATTGGTGCTACTTATTACTCATTAGATAGCAATCTCAGCCCAGGTACATTCAGAGGGAAACAAGCAGTCCAGGAGTCTAAACCGGAATTACTACATTCCTACTAAACCAAATGTCAAGTTTAGTTCAGTGTTGGTGGGAAGCTTAAAGGACTTATCCATTACCATTTGGGCTATGTCCAAATAGATGTAAGGCTGAAGACATTAACATTTGCGAGAACACCAGTAACACCAAGCCTAAAAACATTATCACTGAATGTTTTGTCACATCCGTGAATGACAGTGCCTCCTCTTCTCTCTCCTCTGGCCTCCCTTCTTCGTCTTCCTTCAGCCCCCAGGCAAGGAGCCGTGCCAGACCAGTTTGGAAGGAGACCAATCTCCAGACACCCAAAGCTCCACCACACCCTCCCCTACCACAACAGTACCTATCCCCAGGGAGGAGGCCAGGCCAGATACCCCAGCAGAGGAGCACCCCGGTCACGTTGTGGTGGTCCCCGTTCCCCTGCCACGTCAGAATCCCCACCAAGAAGATCAGGGGGAGTTGGGCGAGAAACTACCCGAAGAAGTCATTCTTGAGTCTGAGAAATCCGAGAGCGAGGCCTCCAAGACCTCCAGCTCAGACTCGGGCATCGAGGACGGGAAGAGCACGCCCACATCGGAGGAAGAAAAGGTGCTCTTTGAATCTGTTGATTGTTAATTGTTGTTAAGCCTGTTGCATTTTAAACCGTTGCACCAAAAATGTACTGAATGTACATAAATTAGGAACACTTTCACTTTCCACAAACTAGGTGAATCAAAGCAAAAGATATTGCTACTCGTTGATTTCACCTTTCAAATTCACTTGTGCAATGAAGGGGTGATGTAAATAAAAAGGAGGAGACCGGTTAAGGAGGGATTGGGGGGAGGTATTCCTAATGTTCAAATACTTTATAAACAACGTTAGTTTGAATGTTAATTTCATTTGTAACTACCAAGGTTGTCGTGGAGACCCCGGGGACGGAACATCCGCTGTCGCTGGCACCACCCAATGCACAACCTGAGGAAAGGGTTGACATCGTCATGGTACCAACAGATCCAGAGGTGCGCAAGATCCAGGTGTCCGAAGAGGAGAGCAACGTTATGGGTAAGGGAGAGTTGTCAGCGCCAAGTCCCAGTTCCCGTACCAGCTCCACTGTCACCCCGACTCCCTCGTCGTCCTCTACTGATACCCCAGTACCTGCACCTCGCTCTGGGCTGGACGGCAGCATGATGAAGGGTACCCCAGAGCGGACTTCGATAGGGGGAAACATGGAGAGTGTCTCACCCCATGCCAATGGAAGGATAGCCACTAAGCGGTACTCGGATGTGTGCAGCATGGCCTCAGAGAGCATGGACATGTCGCTCAACAAGGAGACCATCTCACTTTCTATCAGGGTAAGGCAGCATAAAGCTAAATGTATTATACATTATTTACATTTAGAAATACATTTAGAAGTACTCGATTACACAGGCAGTACTTTTTACCCAGAGTACTCAGTCATCACTCAAGATGTTCTTGCTCTCTGAGAAATTAGCATAGATCAAATGGGATCTCCCTTTCAGTCAGTTATGTAAATATTATGTTATGTAATGCATGTTTCATGATGCATATATGCATTAATCAAGAAATCCTTTACGTAATGGTTTCCTGATGCGTGTATAGGTATGATGCAGAAAAATGAAAAAACAAATTTGACCGATTCAAGTGACTCCACCTCAGTGTATGAGTTTGTAAAGGTGAATGAACCCTGCATATAGACCAGTCGTTCTGTCTTCAAGATGAAATAGGACAAGGTAAAGTGTAAAAATGGTCCACTGTAGCTCAGCACCTCTGTAGTAGGCCCCCTCCTTGGAAAAACGATTTCTCTGCACCCATGGAGGAACTGAGACTGTATAGTGTTGTGTTTTGGGCTGTGGGTGTGAACCCTCTTAAACAGAGGATAGCCTGTCTTCCAGTAGGCTTGCCCCTCACATTATATTCAGGGTGGATACAGTGAATTAAATAAGAAAATGCTCTCAAACTTGAAGCTTTGCAAATATAATGGAGGGTTTTTCCCATTGGCTGTCATTTATAGTGAATATGGATTAATTTAGTGATGGCTGGGCTGAGGGGAAATACAAAAATTAATAGCTTGGTAGTATCACTGCAAAGAAAAATACTAAAGATACAAAAACAGCTTCTTAAATAGCCATGGGTGGGTTAGGTAACTAATTACATTTACTCGCATTACTGTAATTAAATTTGTGATGTATTTTCAAGTATTATTTTTAAGTCAGTAATTGTACTTGACTACATTTGAAATAATATCCATTAAAGAGATTTAATGCAAATGTTCAGCTGTCCATAACCATCAGAAACTGGACTATTATGAATTGACAAATTGTGGAGCCCTTTTGCAGTGAACGACGGTAAAGAAGAGAAGAGTAATATGGCTTTACTTTGTTTGTTCACTTTATTTTGTAATTTACAATCAAAAGAATCTCGTTTGAACGTTGTCCCCTTGTCCTTTTTAGAATTGCATGGGAATGATCACATCTAAAAGTAAAAGTTTCTAAAAAAGGAACTCTGTAACTTTTATATCAGCAAAGTAACAGTACTTGAGTGGGACATTCTAGAACGCTTTCCACCACTGCAAATAGCTAGCGCTCAACCTGAGAATCCCAGGGAGGAAGGGAGGGAGGGAACTGACGGGAGAGAAGAGAGAGTCTATTTTATCAGTAGACACCAAGCCTTTCTGAAGCAAAATATGCAAAATGTTCCATTCATTGGGACCAATGGTGCCCTTTGTGTGGGCGCTATTCAGCATTCAGTACTGTGGATGGAAGTTTCTATGCTGCCCATTGTCACCGAGTCGCTTCTGGTCTCTTATGGACTGACCATGATTGGAATCCTATTGACTGTGTGTGGAGTTGTGTCTTTTTGTGATATGCAAGTTTTTCCAGAACAGATTATTCAGCAGGCCTCTGAAAGTGAATGGGCTATCTTTGTTTTTGGATAGGAGGATAGGCAGACTATCTCTCTCTCACTTGCACTCTCTCTCTGTGTACTTAATAATAGAGTAGAGAGGTTGTCAACTGTACAGAACCGAACAGTACAGAAGCAGCTTCCCTAGCGATAGCCTCGTGCAGAGACTCATACGGAGTCTATTTGCTCAGCTGGCCGATGGCGCTTCAACTTCTCGTCACTGACGTGATGAGTAGGAGCTGTAGTGGCTCCATGATGTCGCTTTTTCAGTGTTGACAGCTCTTCACACAAACCAAATGAATTCCTGCTCTACCTAGAAGAGAGCCGCCCTTCCGTCTTTCTTTCCTTGCTGCCTTGCTCTCTTTCTTCCGTTCTCTCTTCCTTGTTTCTTCCAGTCCTTCCTTGTCTTCTTGCATCCATCCTCAGTTTTGTCCTTCCTCTTCTCTTTTTGTAGAAACAATTTATGTTGAAACTAGGAAGTGATGAAATCCAGGGTTTGAGCCACCCAGTGTTTACTGTGTAAACTGCCATATCAGTTTTGTAAATATTGTCAGTGGAAGCTGATTTAGATAGGGGACATTGGAAATAGAACCATTCAACAGCATGTGCGTGGTCAGGCAGACATAGTCAAACTATTCTCTTAAACATTTAATTTTATTAAGGCTCAATGGTATATAATATGGACAAATATGGATTTCAAGACTCGTGTTGCAGTCTCTGCTATCACGTTTGTCTTTGTCAATGCTACCAAAGAGGGGTTCAGGGGGTTCTTAAACTTTGATCTGGGAGCCAAGAAAAGGTCATGGGCCTGTTCCTGGTTGGTCCCATGACAAAGGTATCATACTGTTTGACATTTGTATCTCCAAAATGTCGGCTTTTCAGGAACTAAGAAAAACAGCCAGACGACCATGCCGTACTTGAGTTTATGTAATTGTTTTTGAAAAAGGTTTCATAAACCCAAAGGTTGCAGAATTTTCTCTACCAAGAGAGTAGCACAAAATCCTTCAAGAGAAGTTAAAACTTGAAAATCAACTACATTTGGAGTAACAAGGTTTTCACCCAGCAGTGACAATACGTATGTTTTAAAGAAGCTGGGCCTCAGGTCTGAGTCTCTGTACTCCATTTTGGTAGCTTGCTGAAAAAGAAGCCCAGCCCATCTACAGTGTCACATGTAGTGGATGATGATGTGTTTTTGTGTTACCCAGGGTTACTTCCTGCTTGGCACTCCCCCATTACAGCATCTTGAGTGCGTGTTACAGTAGAACCGGATTGACAGGAATATCAATGGATATGTCAACAACACGCACACAGTTGCCCCTCCTGCCAGATCAATTCTCACATTTGTACTTTTTAAAAACTCAGCCATATGGAATGTCCCTGTGACACATACCACGCAATGGCACGTTTGAATCTGGCTCCCTATGTCACTCTCCACTGTATACTCCATATTAGGGTTGAAATGCCCTAAAAGTCTTCAAACGATTGAATATACATTTATTCTCAAACACGTATAGTGCTGAAGGAAATACACACACACTCATTACCTTCGATGTTCCTCTCTCTCTCTCTGGCCCCCGTCAGGACTCTCGCTTCTCCAGTAAGACTCTGAAGCGAACCAGGAAGTTTGTTATCGACGGCGTGGAGGTGAGTGTGACCACCTCCAAGATCATCAGCGACGACGAGAAGAAGGATGAGGAGATGAGGTTCCTCAGGTAAGTGGGTGGCTGTCTTTGCCTCTCTCCCTCTCTTGCAGACATGCACGCTCATAAATAGATTCTCTGCTCGTCCTCTAGATAAGCAGGGTTTGGACGGTCGCTCTGCCCGCCTGTCTTTGTGTCTCCTCCATCTCTCTCTCCCTCCCTCCCTCTTGATTCCTGGAAAAGCAATGATGTTTTATTTCTCTTTAAATGAGGGGCATGAACTCGGGGGTCCATTTATTCTTTGGCTCAGAGTTACGTCTGTACGGTGTGTCCATGTTGGGATGTCCGTTTACTAAACGGACTGTTTCAGGCCTCCTGCTCTTAATCCCTTTGAGAGTGGTAGACACAAATATTCATGCTTTAATGGGGAAAAAACAAACAAAAACGTATATTTAGTTACTTAGGTCGGTTAGTTTAGTATGTGTGGGGAAGTGGGATGTAGGGAGTCAAAATCTTCTGAGAGAAGGATCTACTCGTCGTTTATTTTGGTCCAATAACTGAACTGATGTGATGTGCTTTAAAAAGTACCATATTTTGTGCAGTAATGACACTCAACATATGCTCTTTGAAGTCTTGGGGGGAGGGAGGGGGTTCCTAGTGCATTGCTAGTGTCATCTAGTGGTAGGAAAATTACACTACATCTGATATGTGTTAGGTAATAAATGCAGACCTGGGTCAAGTAGTTTTTATACATAATTCTTAGCATTTCATTGCTCACATAATTATACGAGATCTTTAAAAATGACAGAGATAGAGCACGGCCTGAAATTAAAAGGAATAAAATATTATTTTTTACATGGCTTGTTTGAGAAGTTGTTGAATCATGCTGAAATGACACGTATACGTGTGTGTGTGTGTGTGTGTGTGTGTAGGCGTCAGGAATTGCGTGAGCTACGTTTGCTGCAGAAGGAAGAACACCGTGCTCAGGCTGTTCTCAACGCCAAACTGGAGGCTCAGAAAGAGCAAATGCAGAGACGTTTTGACCAGGAGATGAATGTGAGTCTCACAAGTTGAAACTGCTGCCAATTTTCTCATCGCACAAAAGTTAGTTGATGGAAGAGAAATCCTATCATTACACCTTCATGGAAGGAGGGAAACCCGCTAGTTCACACGTGTGTGTGTGTGTGATTGTTTCACCCCCTGGTCCCTCCCAGGCCAATAAGAAGCACTATGATGTGGAGCTAGAGAGCCTGGAGAAGCACCAGAAGCAGACCATAGAGAAGATGGAGACGGACCACGCCCTTAAACTCAAAGATGAGACCAAACGTATCCGAGCAGAACAGGCGCGCGACTACCATAAGTTCCAGGATCAGATGAAACACAAGAAAAAAGAGGTGCGTGTGTGTGTGTGTGTGTCTGGCTGTGGTTATTTCTGGTTTATACAAGATATTCGCTCCACTTGCTCTCTGTGGAATTGTCTGACCAGTTGAATCGTCTTGAATCCATCTGTTAAATCCAATTAAATCATAAGGGGAGGATGTGGATGAAGGGAAGGAAAGAATGAGACATGGACTGCACAGAAGCTGGTGGTCATAATATTTTGTCTGTCCATCTTCACATAGTTAGCTTGCTTACCCGTCTTTGTTTTAATGTCCTTATTGTACGACAAAACGTCCTGAATATACTAGCTAAAATGTTCTCTCTCTTATTTCTTCAGGTGAAACAATCGGTTGACAAGCTGCCCAGAAGTCAGCGTAAAGAATCCATGAAGCAGGGCATGAACACCTTCCAGCAGATGAAGATAAAAGGGGTAAGGTCGAAATAAATTGAGTCTCCGTGCCCATGAGGGAGATTGGTGCTCTGAGTGAGACAGACTAAG
The DNA here is from genome assembly GCA_900312575.1 of Acanthochaenus luetkenii. NCBI lineage: Eukaryota > Metazoa > Chordata > Actinopteri > Beryciformes > Stephanoberycidae > Acanthochaenus > Acanthochaenus luetkenii. The sequence continues at coordinate 37,028 of OMOT01080773.1, forward strand.
GTCTACAACATTTCATACATACTTAAACCCAATCCACAAACCACTGGAGGATAGGTTCCGTTTTCTGCTTTTTTTAAATGAACACATACAACTTTATTAAGATGTGAAGGAGAGGTAAGTTCTCCATATCTTGGTCTTCCTCCAGTGGCGTAAAGTTATTTTCAAGAATATTGGTTTCCAATATTTTGTACTGAGGCATCCATAGATTCACTTACCAGACACTTCATATCACCTGCGAGATAACTAATCGATTTAGAGAACGAATCAAACAAACGTTTTGTTCCTCTTCTTTTGAAGAATATCCGGTCACTACTTTACCTTCTGCTTCTCCTTTCTGTGGCTTAGGAGCAGAACTTCTTGGCAGCCCAGAAGAACCTCCTGGACACCACGCTGAAGAGAATCATCTCAGACAACAAGAGGGAGATCTCAGAGATGGAGAGGAGGTGCCTCAACAAGAAGCAGCATCTAATCAGAGGTACAATATGCGTTACGAGAAGTTGCTAGCTTAAGTGGTTGAGCGTCATTTGTTAAAGAGGACTAACAAAGGGTACGGTGGGCCGCTGAGCCCCGTGGTAACTCGGATATGAAACGGGTCTTCCAGTTCCTATCCATCGATCGATCAGAACGCACAGATCGACTCATCGGCTGTCTAAGTGGTCAGAAGTGTTCAGCTTTATTTTGAGCCTCAGTCCTGTGGTCATATGTTGTGATAGATGCTATCGTTGTATTGGTTTCATACACGGCAAGCAATCTTTTTTTTCCAGAATTTCAGACATGCAACTTCCATTAATTTGTTACGGGGCTATTTAATTGTCCTGATTAACATATTGCATTTGTGTTGAAATAGCGTGCTTTGCTTTTAGAGACAACTCCCCTCAATTAATCTCCCTCCCTCCTTCCATTAGGGCGACAAGCAACGATTTGGGACATGGAGGAGAAGAACCTTCACGAGAGACACCAGCTGATGAAGCAGCAGCTGAAAGACCAGTACTTCCTCCAGAGGCACCAGCTACTCAGGAAGCATGAGAAGGTAACCCAGTGGATTGCAACTCCCAAGCCCGTTGCCCCAATACGTTTTCAATGAATGCGCCACAACCATAAAAATGTGTATCCTTGGTATGAAAATGATCTTATCACATGTCAGTCAAGTCTTAAGGGTTCAGGCTCATGGGATTTTTCAGGTTTCACCATATATTGTTCATTCACCCATCAGTATGTATGTAGTATGTACCTGGTGCATCCATGTCTGTTAATCATGCGTGTTAAGAGTTCATACTGGGCTTTCACTTAAATAGGATCAGACGTGTGTATATTTTATATACCTGCATGTACCCTTGACTAGACTATTGGACCGTTGAAGCGCACGGTAAGCCACACGCTTTGGAGAACAAAGATGGCGATATTAAGTCTCTTTGTGTGTGCGTCATTACAGGAACAGGAGCAGATGCAGTGCTATAACCAACGTATGATTGAGAGTCTGAAGGCTCGGCAACAGCAGGAGAAGGGTCGGCTGCCCAAGATCCAGCGCAGTGAAGCCAAGACCCGCATGGCCATGTTCAAAAAGAGCCTCCGCATCAACTCAACTGGCAGCGCCTCCGAGGACCGAGAGAAGATCAAACAGGTACTGGGAGGGGTTGTTGAAAGATGTTGGAAACTATATAAAGGTAAGTATTTAAACTAACTATAAGTACATTTAAACAAGCGTAGTGTAGGAGACTTTTAACGTTTTATTACGTGGCTGGTGAATGTTGCTGCCTGTCTGATGGTCCTGTAGATGTATGACGGCGTAGCCTGATGTCCTCTGTGTTCACCATTTGTGGGTTTGCATCATTCTTTTGACATCTGAATTTGGGCTTCTGCGTGAAATCTCACCCTGGATTATGGCACAAAGGATTGCATCATCAAATCATGTATGTTGGTAAAGATATCAGACCACATTCTTGTGTTTAACCTCCTCCTCTCTCTCCCTTCAGTTCGCTCAGCAGGAGGACAAGCGGCAGAAGGCGGAGAGGCTGCACCAGCAGCAGAAACACGAGGGCCAGATGAGAGAGATGATCGGTCAGTGTGAAGGCAATGTCCGAGAGCTGCAGCAGCTACAGGTGACTCGGCTTTGTGTTGTTTCCCTTTCCCCATCGGAAACCGAACGTGTCCCTGTATCTTTTTGCTCACGTCCATAGGACAACGCACAATACAAGCACAATGCCTGCCCTGTAGTTTCTAACGGGACCTTATGTGCTTCAGAATGAGAAATGCCACCTGCTGATTGAGAACGAGACCCAGAGGCTCAAGTACTTGGATGAGGAACACAACAAGCAGCTGAGGGACTGGAGGGATCAGCTGAAACCCAGGAAGCAGGTAGGC
>OMOT01080774.1:0-14307 GCA_900312575.1 Acanthochaenus luetkenii
CCAGCCTTGCCCATGGGTGTATGGCTGACCTCTCCTATGGATTTTAATAACGGACATTTTTATTACAGGAATGCAGTCCAGGATCGTGTGTCCTATGTGTTAACAAGGATTTAGATTCCTTTTATAAAAACAAACCACCACTCAGCTCGGAGCCCCAACCATGGCCGGTCCTATTTATATGCTAGCCCTGTTGCCTTGGAAACCAGGAAGCCAGCGAAAGGTCATCGGTGGTACATTGGATTGTGGGATAATGGCCTGCGAACGTATCTGGCGGCCATTTCATTCTTCTGCACCCGCACCCTCTCCCTCTCTATGTACGTCTCTCTATCCCTCTGAAGACGCAGATCAGAGATCAGTAGTCCCAGACTGCTCATATCTCCAGCTTTCATCTCCACCTTACCTTTAAAGCATTGTGACAATGCAGAGGTGGATAAGGCGACTTGCACGGCTTTATCTGCGTCTACCTCTCTGCAGACTGAAAGCATTCAGGACAGTGGAAAATTGGAGTGCGTTATTTTGTTGTGTTTTTAATATATATCTCTTAAAGGTTCCTCGAGAACGGTTAACCTGGCGCTGAGGGAAGATGCTATGAATTTGGCTTAAATGGGCAAAAGCAGCTTAGCATTGCTGTGGAAGCAAACAGTGTTTGTGTGCGTGCCTGTTTGTGTGTATGTGTGTGTGTATAGTCTCACTGTAAGGAGAGCTTGCTTTTTACGCTGTCTCCGTGTTGCATTATGGGAGAAAGCACTCTTGAGTGGTTATGCCAGGCCACTCTATCCACCACACATGAAATCCAAGACAAATCATGACCCAGACATTCCACTTGGAAACAGATAACATTCCAGTCACATTCCCGGGAAAATGCCTAGGATTGGGCTTATTCATTTGGCTGGCAGGCGACAGAGCACAGGAAACAAGAGGGGGAGCCCTGTGCATTCCCCTCATGTGCCAAATAATGTGACTGTAAGAGTGTATAGGCCTGGGACAAAGGGTATTTGCAAATACCTCCATGAAGGGCCGGATGGGTGGGGTTTGCCACGTTGGACAGCGCAATGAGTGCCAGCAAGTTTAGACAATCACAGAAAGTATTGAAAAGTCAGTTTGTGTGTTTGACAACTTATTTGACAGTATCCAGACTAACACCACCTGTCTGGTGCTCCAGGCAGGATAAAACAAATGCTTAGAATTACTTGCAAATACTACACGGCTTGTTCCAGGTCTGAACACTTTCTCTGTACAGTCCAGCAGAGTAGCAGGGCTCCTAACCCCTCATCCCTCCCACTTTTGCCATCAAAGGAAAAATCCACCCTAAAACACTTTAGCACTGTAAAAAAAAAGAAAAAGAAACCGCTATTGGTGATGTACCATTCCTGGGTCCATTTTGTTTGGTGGTGTATTTTTCTTATTCCCATGGATAACTGGCTAAACATGGATGACATGACGTCACATCGAGATATTTCCAGCGCAGCTACAATGGAGTTTGATGGCAGTTATTTTCCATCTATCTAAAACATCAACGGTAAATGTCCGATTTTGGTTTCAGCCCCTCAGAATCAAAGAGCGAGGGCTTCTTTCTAGACTGGCCATTTTGTACCAACGTTCAACAATCGTACAGAGAGAAATCCATAATTGAAGAGGCTGAGATACCAATTTCTCCACCCACAGCAGCCTCAATAGACCAGAATGCATTGCAGCCACAAAACATGTTGCATTTTGAGTAAAGGGCATGGCTCTTTCTTTTTCTCGTTCTTCTTTTCTTCATTATTACTATTCTATTGCTATTGCACTCCGTCCAGGCACGTTGCCATGTAGGAAATCACCAACTGAAGTAGAATAGACGAGGCAGGTTGAGGGAAAGTGGGTTACACCAAAAATCTAAATTTGCAACACTTCATCAAAAGTAATTGCAATGCATTGAACATCCCAGTTCAAAAGATATATAACAGTGTAAGAGTATCTGAGGGGGGATTTTTCCTTTAATCTCAGTCAAACTGGTTCTCTCCAGCATGGTCGTATCCATTGACCTAATTGGTGTCAAGCATGTAAGCAACTGAAAGAGACCACACATTGCACAAACTCCTCTCATTACCCAGTCTCTCTTAGTGCATTACGAGGTACAAATATTTGGTTGGGTTCATCGCCGAAGCCATGTCATTGGACGACAATAACAGCTTTGTTCCGATGAAGAGCTTAGACATCGTCTCCAGAGGGGAAAGCTTTGTGATTAGCGTAATAATCCCACTGACGAACAGAGGAGGCCGATAGTGATAATTAGCCTTGTGATATGGGCAGAGTTCACTATTCAGATATTTGGCTAATTAATTTGCCCCAACATCACAAAAAACGCTCCGCATCTTCCTCACAAGATATTAAACTGCTTTGGTTTTAGCATGTAAGCGTTACCGTTTTCAAGACAGGTTTTGCTGTCCTACCTTTCTTAAGGCATCGAGATTTAACTTTTTCTGTCTTGCCACTAGCTACTGCTGACCGGATTAAGACCATTAATGCGCTCCTTTCTCTGCGTTCTTCCCCCTCAGGTGATGCACACACAACTGTTTTGAGAGATCTCTTCTTCTTCTTTTTTTCTTTCTTACTCCTAGTCATTGCTTTCTTCTTTCCTAGGAAGTTTTCTGAAGGGCAGTTTTGTCCTGACACTGCAGAGTATTTATTTCAATAACAGCCGAGTTTCTATCCCGGGAAAAATGTATTACATTTGTTGTAGCAAAGTCAATTTACCAAGGAGTGTTCATTTTACAGAGGTATACCAAGTGAATTTTGTTTGAAGTTGAATCAGATGCCTTAGTGTATATTCCTGTTGCAAGTCAACACGTCTGTTCATCACTGACAGATGAGGAGAAGCAAGCAGATTGTCAAGTTTGAAAATCGTATGAACTAAAACAAAATTGAAACTTAAAATCCATGCCTGATTTAAATGCCTATTGCCTCTCCCAAAAAGGCCAAAAATATTTCATACAGTCAATGTTCATAGACACATGTACATCCAAGCTGCGTCTATAGACATCCAAGTGATGACAACCTTCTACAATGATATAGAGATACTGTAGATCCCATTGATGCAGCACAGGTAATTTCCAAATGAACGCACCAGATTAAATAACATTAACAAGCGCTCTTCTGCAACATTCACAAACGAACATGCCTGAAAATGATTCAATATATGTACAACAATCACAACCTTAGTTAAAGACACCAGTCAAATCTCAAGGTTTGTGTTAAAACTAACACTTTGAATTTGACAGGGTCACCTAAACGCAGGAATTCCTCCTTTGGCCGTTTTATCCAATATGTTCACACGTCCTTTTATATTGACCTACAGTGCAATCCAACATCCACCTGCCACCCTCTACTCTGCTGGACAAGGGCAGTGTGGTTTTTCCTTTGCTGTGTGCAAAACGTAAGAGGTCCAATATTGAATTTGTCTCTGCAGTGGTCCCTGCCATCCTCCACTCTCGATCATAGCCACAGACGTCGTGTGGCAGTGACAACATAAGTTATTGCCTCCTCCCAAAGCCACAAGACCCATCCTCTGATAGTCATTAGGCTCGGATAGCTGGTATTGTCAATAGAGCTCAGTGAGGAATAAGATACATGAGGGAAATCGAGATGATTGAAAAGTCTGGCGGATTATTTCTGTTAATTCTCCCCACATCTGATGTCGAAGTGTTACTTGCCATGCAAACATTTGGTAATTGACTTCATGAAACATGACTTACAATCAGCAGCAACCATTGCCCTTCTCACAAGCGATTAAGTTGTCTAAGGACGGGGCGAGAATTACTTTTCTATTTATAAGGTTTGGAACTTAAAGTGTTGAGAAACCTTCCTGCTGCAAAGATGACCTTTGCACGGAAATACTTTGTGATGTTTCAGATTCATGCTTCTTTCATGCATGTATAAAGCAACCCGACCTCAGCTCCATAGTCCTAATCTGACTCGAGGCACAATAAATAAATAAAAAATTCTGTATAGTTTGGCAACTGTCTGAATGAGCGGGACACGTTCTTGGAAGTCTTTTGTGGACAGGGCCCTTTTTTTTTTTGGTGTTGCTGTCAGTTGTAGGTAGCTGCTGTTCGTCTGACAGCCAGCGCTCCAATAATAATCTCCTGATGAGTTGTTTGTGACGTGCCGCTCTTCCAGGCATCGCCCCATCTGTCACAGCAAATCAGTGTCCCGAGCACAAACTGACGGGGAGAATGAAACTGGGTTCTCTACAGGAGAGTTGAACAGCACCAACTAGACCGATATCTGGCTAGTGGTACTCCAATTCCAACCCACAGAGGCTTTGTAGCAAACGACAAGAAGCAGAAATGATTTAATGATCTTTATTGAAAGTTCAAGAGTCAGGTCATTGCCTCTAATCGATAAAAGACAAACTAAAACTAATGAGATGGCACAATGGAGAAACCCAAGGCATCGACCCTCTTCACGCCAATATTATTGCGCCCCCGAGACATTGGGGTCTGTTTGTGAGTGGCGGTGGTGAAAATCAGAGCAATTTGCCAGGGAAAAGAACAAGTTACGAGCAGGTTACTCGTCGACTTTTTGAATGTGCTTACATGAATTACATGAGCATGCATTGTGCAAGACACTCGCCAACAAATGATATGGGTGAACAAATGATCATCCGATTTTAACCTGATTAAGGTAAAACTCCAACAATAGCAATTGTCACGTAAACACCTTAAGCCCTATTTGCACAGGACTAATATTACCTGGGGACGTGATTTATAATAATTGTGGAGACTGTTGGGGATTTTAGTCCTGTGTGAATCTGCCATGTCTGTAATTTGTAAAGTAAAAATTCCAGTGGCAATTACCTACCGGATTTTGGTTGATACTAATCCCATGTGAATCAAAGTGTTGGCCTAATTAGTTTTTGTCACATGGTTTCTTCTTCTTTCTATCTTCCTCCTGTCATGAAACGTGGAGGCGGCAGTTAGATCTATAGAGGAAGGTTTTGAATGCAGACCTTTTGCTTTGCTAAATCAGGAAGTAACAAATTGTAAAATAAATCAGGGGATTTCATTATATTCTACGACTGCGTTTAGGAAAACAGGTGTTTTGGGGGTAATTCCCGAATTACATGAGGTCCCTACATAATACTGGTCTTTTGCCAGTAGAGCTTTAGTCTGAGTATCTTCATAGTCATAGTGAACCAGTGAAAACACCTGGATTTCTGCTCCGTCTTTCCATTTGGTTGACTGTGCAAACACCTCAGTCTGATTTCATTCTGTTTTGTGAGTGTGTCAGAAAGGCCACCGAGGAAACTGAACTGGATCCAGCTGTGGCGTGTCATGCAAAGGACAGTGATGGTGGCAAAAGCCATAATTTTCTCTTATTATGATGGGAAAGGATGAGTGCATTATGGTGGCTAATGGCGCAACCCTCCGAATGTAACACTTGTGTCAGGGTGTTGTGTTGTGTAAGCCCATCAACGCGAGTCTCACAGCTTCAAAGCTGTCTCCAAGTAAACTAACCCAGCTGTAAAATAAATACATGTTATCGGAGGAAATCACTTTACATTACCTCAATCTGATGGCGGATTGTGTGCATGTAAACAGGCCCATTTGTATGTGTCAGACTTCGAGGAAAGCCAGGGGATTGTTGCCACAACTCATTTTCAACCGTATTTCTTAAATTGCTGCAGACTCAGTCAAGGCAGACTTTCTCCCCTTCACGGTTACTGGGAGAATTGGAGCAGGGTTCAACATGGATAGCTCAGGCAAACCACAGTATACGCAGCTAATTCATTTGATTGATTCAAGCATACCCGTGCGGGTCAATTCAGAATACATTAAGTGTTGATGTCGATGGCCTGGCATCTCAATGGCTTTCGCCTCATTCGCCTTTTGTCTCCCTTCGCTTGCACGTGTTCAATTAACTGGACATTACAAATGTACCTGGTTACTGGCCTCCTTTCAGTTCTCTCACAGCCAGCCGTCAGCACCAGAAACGCACTATTCCTCTTTCTGGGTCATAATGAACTGAAACACCTGCCCAGTCCTTTGTTTGGCATTAACAGGATGAGACCAAATGATCAAATATGACCTTTCAGGGGCTGTGCGGGAATTGTACATCCCAAAAGGGATGCGGACAACCGCCAGGTGCATAATCTAACGCCCTGTCTCTAAGTGTGAATATTACTCCTCATTCTTTTCAGTCTGTGCATCCAAGGTCACCATCTGCTGTCCTCCCTTCTATTATAACGTTTAACAGCGTAGATTGAATGAATAAGAGCCATGAAAGGAGGACCAATTTGTTTCCAAAGCCACAGTGGTGGCTCTCGGAGAAGGCTGGCGCTCTGTATAGAAAATAAACATGGATTTGATCTATGAGGTTATTTAGTCCAAATTCCCCCAATGCATAGAACTGCCCCATTGCTGTCGTTATTGTTCTGCCTAGCTATTGACACTCGATTTCCTTGCGATATTCCTTGAACAGGAGCCATTCAATCTGTACAGTTGTTTTCCAGAATGGTGAATAAGTGTGTGCTGTGAATCAATTGGCTGAGTAAACAGCCCTGGTTTCTCAAATAGGATCCAACATACAGATTGCAAAATGATTTATTGTTGTCCGAGCTCAACAATGTTTGCAGATAAAAAGGATGACGGATAACAGATCTGTTTGGCCTTTTTCTTGGTCTTAAAGGCTTTTGATGAAAACCTTTTAACACCCTGGTTCACGTCTACTGGGGCGATAAGACACAGATGCGTTTCAGGATAAAGCGTACGACCGAGATTTGCGGTTATTTGTGTGTAGGTGGTCTCTTTCAGGTGCTCATGCTTGTACTTAAATAACTGAACTCAATGGTCCAGTGAGGCAATTTTGAACGGTTTGGATGGTACAAATCCCCAGGGCTCAGTGGAAAAATCTCTTCCACTCATAGCATCACAGTACTGTAAAAGGCTTTACCCTGTGACCGCTTCCTACCTGCCAGCTAAGGACATTTATAGCATTTATATATGGGGACAAAATGTGGATGAGATTCTATTTATGAATGGCCGTCTTTTTTTTTTTACACACTGGACTAAAAACATTTTATCTTTTAAGATGGCCATGGACACAGTCTACATTAGGATGATGGATTGATTGCTTCGTATGTTTGAGCAAAAATATGTTTATTTTAGTTTGTTTTTGTTTTAGGTCTTCACTGGAGTATTTAAGATGGAACGTATGGGTGCTTCACATGACTCTCATTCCATTTATCCAATTCGACCAAATCTGAGAGTTCCCTGGTAGAGCTTGAATGTTCTTTGCGTTCATTGCAGCAAATTCCCAACCCAGATCTATTGTCCCCGAGGCCCCTAGCAGCACCCATACTGACATTTTACGTGCATAAAACTGCTATCTACCTAGATAGAGACGAGGCCGTTGTCACTGCTTGAAGATGGCAGACTTAGCGGACCTCCTCCCTGTCTTCATATGTATTTGCTTTTAAAAAATTGGTTTCAGATTAATTTCTATGTCTATTCTGCGTCTATTACAAGCTAGGCGATGTGATGGCTTTATTGTTGCATTGCCCTGGCAGCCATTTCTGCAGTTTAAGTAAGAGGTTTCCCGTCGTCAGGCTTTGAAGTTAGTTGTCGATGTTGCGTTCTTGTGAAATCTCGCACTGGGCTGGGCCTAATCAACTGTTTTTATTGTTGTGTGTCAAGAGGACTATGTCTTGTCTGTATACAATATGTGAAAATGTTTTCTCTTGGCTATTATAATGGGTTTTAACCTGTGGAAAAAATATATATAAAGGAAAAAGCTCAAAAAGAGATGAGACCAAATAAAATGTAACACCACTGACGTGGAATTTGTATGCTGTTTGTTTCCTCTGTGCCACAACTTGGAAGCGTTCTACCTGTTAAACTTGTTGAATCACCCACATCCAAGATGGCGACCATCAGGTCAATTGTTGTCTTTACCACCCTTTGCTCGGTTTTTTCATGTAGAGTTGACTGTGTTATTGTGAATACAGCTGATCATTTTCATTTTTACTATCTTGGACTGCTGACATTGGTGGACATCGGTGCCATGTTTACCGCCGCAATTAGGTGAATGTGAGACTAGTGGGCCACTTGTGCAGACCCGTGCATGCACTCACACAGTACTCTTTAACTGAGCTCAGCCTGTGGCGTCTCTTGCAGGTCGTGACTTGCCGTCCCAAGTGCAGATAACAGGTGGTGAACTAGAACATGAGGATATAAAATGTCTAACGTTTTCATGTCACGGACCCCCAAAATAGACACACATTAGACCCCACATTTGATCAGATTTTGTCCCAGGGACCCCCATATGGGAAGCTTTTAGTTGTTGATTTAGTGTTGAGTTGTAGAACTGTCTACTCTACATGGGTTCCCCGGTCCCCACCTTGAGAACCTTTAAGCATTCAACAATAGTGTGACATTTGGTGTATGTATTGTGTAAGGTGTGTGTATTGTACTACCTCTTGACTGCAGCTATGCATGCTCTGATATGAAAGGAGATTTCATATTGACATGTCAGAAACTGAAAAGGAGGGGCCAGGCAATCGTGCCCCAGTTGGCGCAGCATAGCAACGCACAACACGAAACATCAAATACCAAATATCTCTAGAGAAAGGTGTTCTTCTCAAATGCAAGTCCTTTTGAAGAATGAAAAGAACTGTGTGTGTGTGTGTGTGTGTGTGGGAGAGGGAGAGGGAGGTGTTGGACAAGCTCGGACGTGGCGCTGCACTTTACTACAACGACCTCCCCTCTCATCAAGATTGTCAGTCAACTGGATAACACAGAGAACGTGGAATCAGCAGTGTCAGCGAGGGCATGATGGAAAAACTCTGCAACGCCTGACCCTCCTCTACACCGGCTGAAGCCTCCAAGGCTCTTGTTGCCATGGACACTGTGAGCGAATGTCTGTAAAGCACAGTGCTGTGGCTCTGCAGAGCCCCACTTACTTAAAAAGATACTGATAGTGATTTCATTTCATTTAAGATCAAACAAAATAAAAATCATAAAATATAAAACTAAAAAAGTTAAGTGCATCACAAGACAATTCATCAGTAAGGAGTACGTAAAAGTTCACTATAATAATAAAAATGTAATATAAATAAAATACAGAAAAATCTAATAAAAAATGTAGAAAACAATACAATGGAAAAAGTTAGAATTGCAAAATTAGATTTTATATTTAACTCACAGTTGTGCCTGAACCTGGATTTACATACTTTATTGACTGTTTTCCCCCCCATTTTCCATTTTCCATTCTTTTCAGTTCCTCCCAACCCATGAGGATCTGTGAAGTTGATGGGCTTACACAACACTTATCACCTGGACAAAATCAAATGTTTCAGTTTATCTCAACGAATATTTGTGTTATAGGACTATAACAAGGGTATTCCATTTCTGCCCTATTTTAGTGATTTTATCCCCCGACAATCCTCTACATTGTCACCACATTTTTATTACATGCAACAACAAGTCTAAAATAAACGTGTTACTTAAATTAAATAAAAAGGTTTTTCATGACTCAAAATATCATTTTCAACATCTTCTAAATGTATAGAGCTGAGTGTAATTTTAGTCCCATTTCAGCAATCAAATCAGGCTCCCACTAGTCGCGGTCCTCCATCCCCCTGAGAAGTCTTATCAACACTAATGAAGAGTGTCTCTGTTTCTCTGGCGTGCTGCCTTTGAAGTGAAACAACTTCATCTCGCAGAGGAATAAAATACAAAGAACAAACCCTGATGTTTCTTCAAGATGACACTTGATTCTAATCCTGGACCCAGATGTTCATTACTGCATACAGTTGCAAAGAGAATAGTTTTTGGTATTTTCCTCCATCTGGAAATTGTCAGTTCAATTTTCTCTCTTAAATTGATCATTTAGCCTGGGAGTGAGTTAAGCCACCCAAGGAAAGTAAAAACGGAATTATGAATTGAACACCAAAGGTGACGTTAATCAAATCAGCAGGCCCGTGTTATATATAAACCTATAGGAAAAGGTTTTTCAAAGACAATTTGACCCTCTACAGTAGCCAACATGCAGGTTGAGGACAATAACCAGTGGGTTACTTCTCAAGGTGTTTCTGCTGATGTAGCCACCAGAAGGCAATGTGCCCACTGTGGGCAGCTGCTGCATCTGATGATAATCTCTTGAGAATTTCTGCATTCATCTCTGCAATTTATTACCGCCATAGGCTGCATTTTGTCACCATGGATTTATATCACACATACACTGGGACTCGAGCACGAGGCCATAAGACGAGCGTGTGTTTCCCCTTTCAGAGGGGCTGATCACAAGCCCTTTGATGGAATGCCGTCAAAAATAGCATTGCGTGGTGGGACTAATGATGTTTTTAGGGGGAGACTCAGCCCTCCCACCGCAGATGAGGTACGATTGACAGATTGAGATCATGGAAATTACATAAAAAAGGGTCTTTATGGAAGAAATATGCAGAATTAGAACACTAGGCAGTCTTCTGTTGTCACTCCTTATAACAGAATGAGTATGAAGGCCAGAAAACAAAAAGAAGCATGAGAAAGTGTTTTCAATCCCTCTGGCTTTGGAAAAACACACATATTGGAAAGGCCTACTTCAGAATTTCTTGTTGCAAATACCTTCATGCTAATGAAAGATTCCTTTTGCAATTCGTCACGACATGCTTCACCTGCCTGCATGCCAAACTACCCATGGGTCTCGTTTGTCTTCGATATATTGTTGCCTAAAAATCGTGCATGCCAGTGGTGCACAAACAATATCACACAGCGCAACGCCGCCGTTTTAGTTGCACCCGATAAAGAGAACCCTGAATACATGTGCCTGCTCGCGTGAAAGACTTGAGAGGGAGAAGCGTTTGCAGGGAAAACATTGTAGTTGGCCTTAGTGCGTGTGTACAGAACAATTACTTGCTTCGTTGTTGTGACAAAAACGGGCCGAGACAGCAGCTATTTGCGGCTAATTTTAGCTTGAGAAGTCCCGAACACAGTGGGGGGATAAATATCATTGGACATGTCAGCAGCTAACAATCAGCGTGCACGCGGCTGGCTTCGAAAGGCGGCTGGGCAACAGTAACTCTCGTTGCATGAGAGAAATATAAACTCATAAGGCTGACAGATTTTTTTTATTTACTTAACCGCGCTGGACACACGACCCAAAGCAAGGCAGAGAATGTGGGATGGAACAAATAAAGAACCTTGATCCAAAATGAAATGGTGGAGGAGGAGGGTGAGAAAAAGACAATCAATTGACTCTCCTGGTAGAGGAGCCCCGTGAAAACCCTGACTCAGATATGTTCCTCCAATGCCATAAAGAACAGAAATAAAGCGAAAAATGGGGGAATATTAAGATATCATCTCCACCAGTGGCTGCACTGCTGCGGAGGGCCAATGTTGCGGTTAAGTTTTTCTCCCTGAGACTCTGTCCCAGGAGACTTGAGGCTCCATGTCCTGATTCACGACCGGCGGTGGTGCAATAGAACATTTTAAGAGGAACCGGGGGTCTACAGTACAGTGTGAGTTGTTGTACTTACAGACGTAATAAATGATGTTCTTAAGAGCCATTCACAGCCTGTCCCGAGTGCGGGGGAAATGATGACGGATCGGTTTTCTTTGCCGTGCCTCATTTCTTATCCAAATGAAATCCGGGAAGTCCATTCATCCCCCTTAAGAGATAACAGATTGGTTGAGTTGCTGGCTGTACACTGACTTCATGAGTTGACCCACCTCTGTGCTTACTGTGCCTTGGGTTCTTTCTTTCTGTAGCTCTCACCTTCCTCCTTGGCACACAGGACGTGATGAATCAAAACTAAAAATGTAGGTTCTTGCTGCCACTTGGGGCTGCCAAAGTGCTAAATTGCCTCGTGCAGCTTTAACTCTCTGAATTGACAATGCTTTTAAAAACGTAACGTTAGCCCTCGACCCACTAATGATTCTATCCCAAAGAGTTTTTGCCTTTGTTTTTAGACCTCTGGAAAAGGTGGCAGATTTAACCAATTACTCTGGGTTGTGCAATAAGAATCAGAATTGCAATATATGTGTACAGGGGAATGTCTTGGTGACATTGGTGCACAGACATCTTACAGATTCATAATACATACTAATGCATATCACACATCAAATAAACGACTACATCAGTATGTACCATTTTCACAATGTTGCTCCAATCCAGCGGCAGATGCAGAAACGTACATACATTTATATCGTTGAGACTCGATTAACGCAACATCTTGTTCTAGCTTTAAAAATATTGGGGCTGTACAAAATGCTGCCGCCAGAGTCTTGATCAAAACAAGAAAATTGGACCACATAACACCTATCTGATCACAAGGCGCTGGCTACCCATCTATCCCAGCAGTCAAGAAGAAAACGGCAGGTATCAGAGCTTTTTCTTCTTCAATCAAGGCACATCTGGAAGTGATGATCAAATGTTTCTGACACAGTGGGAGATCTTATGTGATGGTGTCTGATGACAACTTAGGGACGGACCACAAACATAGTATTGTCTCATGAGTCTTTTCTGGAGGGGCCATCAATAATATCACCAACGTATATCAAATGATCTGCTGTAACAGACACAGACATTGATAGTAAAATATGAATGAATGAATGAATCTTTATTTTGAACAACACAAATTTTAGAAAATAGAAGGAAAAAAAATAAAAATATATATATGAATAATCTAATAAAATGTAAATTAGAATAATTTTAACATCACTTATATAAGGCTTGCTCGAAAAGGGATAGGAAGAAGCAGAGGCTTATCTAGTCCTACCCCCATTCTCAACTGTTAAACTATATTATACTCAATAAAATAATAGTACAATAAACATATTATATATGTACAAATACTTCATCCTCAAAATCCATATAACTATCCACACACTACACCACCATTTATGCTACAATAACAAATCACCATACACAATAGATACACATACCCTTATTAACCACTTTCCTCCTCTAAATATTTCTTAAAGATTTTCTGTTGTTGTAATGTTTCTTAAATTGATCAATATATCAATGAATAACTTTTAGGCCATCACTATACATATGCACCTATTTTACAGAGCCACACATCCACACATGCAGCACCATTAATTCTCTGAAACATTCTTCATTTTTCTGGACATTTTTTAAATCAGTAGAAATGAGTAACCCTATAATAACGATGTATTAATTCTCTCACACAATGACAAGCCATGGATATGTTTTTATAACAAGAGGAAGATGCAATTTTTACAGTTTTTTACATTTGGTTACAAGCATATCTTAATACTGAGTTTTAAAACACAGTTAATTTCATTCACAAAATGCAACCAAGGTCTCAAACCAATGGAGACACAGATGATACTGTCATCTGTCTGGTCAGGTAGTCTGTTACACACCGACCCAGAAAACACTAAGAACAGCTTCAATACTGCAGTAAAACAGCTGGGACCTCTTGTTTCACTGCGTACTATCCTGAGGGATACACAATATAAATACTGCAGAAGACACAGTGATGTGGGTCCAGTTGTCTTTACATTTTTTCATAATCACAAGATACACAAAACAAAATAGTAATGGAAACAAAAATTACAATACTAAGAGAGAGAGAGAGAGAAAGAGAGACCGGCTCCAGTGTTTTCTATCACATTGACCCTGTGGTCACGATTTATAATTAAACTGGTTTCATTATCATTTATAACTGTTATTCTCATTTTCATTCCTTCAGTAGAGAAACACATAACAAATCGCGGTTCATATTGACTCATTGAGGAACGTAACTTCTTGCTCTTCATTAATTTGATGATTCCATATTATACAGGATGGCTGACAGTCTTAGTACAGTGACAGCTGAAACAGTGATACCATATATGATACATGATCTCTGATATATGATATTTGTATCCCAGGTAACAGACTAAGTGTGCTGAGCGCACAGAGAGCAACACATCTCATCATGTAGGGGAAAATATGTTGTGCAAGCCGATGTGTTTAGAAGAGCAAACTCACTTGAGTCAGAGTCTTGCTATATTTTAAATGCCTGCTGTTTTAAAATGGCGTGAGATTTGTTTGGGGAGTGTGAGACAGAGGCTGAGAGTGTGAAACAGCGGCTGAGAGCGTGAGACAGAGTCAGAGAGCATGAGACAGAGGCTGAGAGCGTGAAACAGAGGCTGAGAGCGTGAGACAGAGGCTGAGAGCGTGATACAGAGACTGAGATCGTGAGACAGAGGCTGAAAGCGTGAGAGTTGGCTACCCATGCAATGGTTCAGACCACTGAGCCGGATACATAGGGGGACATAAACCTTCCAAAAGTGTTGCGTTTATGTGTGAATTATG
>OMOT01080775.1:0-19312 GCA_900312575.1 Acanthochaenus luetkenii
CATCTGAAAAAGCGTACATGACAGTGAGACACTGTATTTGACTAATAGAGCATCAACTGTCATCAACAGCATGGACGGAGGCTGTTTATAGCCACTGCTATAATCCATTCTGAAAGATGGCGCATATTGACCAGGCCGCCGCCGTGCAGTGTGTAGCCAAGGCAAATGTGGACAGTGCCAAGAGGGCTTGGAAGAGCCGGACCATTATAGCAAGTGGCTGAGGAGATCCTTGAAAGGTAGAGCACTTCCATCCTCTTAAGCCCCTTTGTCCTTTAATCTTCCAGCATCAAAAGATCTCGCCACTCTTTCTTTGCCCGGCTCTCTGTGGCTGTGTCTTCCCCATCGCTGGCGAGAGCTGCCGCAGTCATAAGAAATATGTTGTTATAATGAGGGAAGGAGGTGGTTTAGAAACACAGCAGAGTCATTTAATCAAACTCGATGCACCAGAAATAATGACGCTGGTCCCTTTGTAGTGGAAGGCCTTTTAAAAGTAAGGTGTTTGTGCACGCGTGTGCGAGCCCATGGGCTTGTCTGCGCGCGCATATTGTCTCGCATCTGCATGCAAGCTTGTTTGTACATGCTTATATGTTTATTTGTTAAAGCATGCATTTTGTGTCTCCGCAAGTACTCATCTTGTGTTTGTGCACATCAAGTGGAAATAGTCCTTTGCATCACAGTTACTGTATTAGATTGGTATCTGATGAACCGGTGTGCGGTCAGCTGAGGATGGATCAGAGAGCAGCAGAGTTTGAACAGCATATAGCGGTTCTGGGGGTTTATGGGAATCCATGAGCTTTAGGGAAAATGACTGCCAGCTACCCAGATAAGATTTGGCAGGATATTCTATCCTAATGAGCTCTGGGTGTCAACAGTGGAAGAAGAAAATGTGTGTTTATGTGCATGTGTCTTGTGTCTGTGCTGCTATCACCTTGTGCAAAGGGGGTCAGATGCTTTTTGGACAACACCGACTCTCATAGCAGCTACACGTGCTCTTTTCTGCCCATATAATTACCTCAGGACAGGCATTGAATCTTATATTTATCGGAGGAAAATCTAACTAAAGTGGACACGCGTCCTTTTTCAGCACCGTTTCCCATATTCATACCTTGTGTTGCCCAGTAAAACGAGGGAGTTCTCCTGCTTTCCGCTGAGCACCTCCACTAAGACTCTTGGTCAAGGTCACCTGAACTGTACTCAGGTTTTCCTACCCAGGCCAAGATTCAAACCAGCGACCTCCTGGACTCCGGCCCACTTCTCTAAGCTCTAGGCAACGGCCAAACGCAACTTGCCCAAGTGTCACACGCCTTCTCCCTCATAGCTATAATTTGCATAAACCAGACTCTCTGCGAGCAATATCAAGAGGCTTGTCCCTTTCCCATCTGTACTGAAAATGTGAAAATGAGTGTTCCGCCTGCTGCCTCTGAATAGCAGCCCAAACCCCTTCTTCCGTTGGCAGCCAAGCAAATGAAAATGCAACGAAGTTCTGCTTGCCCATGATGCGTTTCTACTGAGTTCTCCTGTCCTCTGTGGCTGTGTGTGTGTGTGTGTGTGTGTGTGTGTGTCCGTGTGCATGCGTATGTGTCTGTTTCCCACTCTAGTTGGCGGCCTACAGAGACGAGGCGCCAGTGTTTCCAGAGTCAGAGTAGGCAATACAAAGAAAACAAATCACAAATTCTGAAAAAGGACAGAAGGCAGGCATCCAGGTACATTAATCTGTGTTTGGGGAGGCTGTGAAGACGAAGCAAAATTGAATTGTCATCCACTACTACCGTCGGAGGACTGTGGATTCGGATCTTTGCCCGTAGAACAGAAAGGTTGTTCAGCTCTGAGGATCCTGTTGCATTACATCATCAATCTTGAACCGTCTTTATTAAAACAGTTTTTTTAAATAGCCTACAATAAGCTAAATAAAGCGGATTGATATTGCTACGATTTGCATAGCAAATCCAGTATTATTTGAAAATACTAGAATAAAACATTCTTCATTGAGTGGTTGTTCCATTTTCAGGGATTCAGGTTATTCACAAAGGCTCAAACACAGAGCAGAGAAGACAAGACAAAAACAGGTAGATGCCGTACAGTAAATCGCTTTTTTGTTTGGAAACGCAACATAAACATTTCTTATGAAGCCCTAATAATTCATGAAGTAGTTATTTTACAGGGATGTAGTTTAACTGTGGGAAATGTATTTTTCATGAATTCACAGCAGTCTTACGTTTTAAGCATCTAAATCTGCTGATGTCATATTTTCAGAGGTCCTGTGCTGCTCGTGCAAATATGAAATGCTTGTGCTAGTAACTTTTATTGGGTGGTAATTCAAGCAAACAAATGGGAAATAAAACATGGACCTGCAACTGGATAGCCTTTGGGTTATGTTTACAAGAAAACAGAACATATTCTCACTGTATAAACATATATAGCCGCTGGATTGTGTCTTGTGTTCCATAGATACCAACTAGAAATGATGGATGCCAGCACTGGTGACAGTAATGGCGAGCGGCAGGCAGCTAAGACAGCATAAGTCCTCAGCAGCCTTGTTAGAATGCAACAGGTCTGATGTTACGATTCAGCTAGCCTGGGTTTATTCCTTTATTGTGTTGTGTTGTGTCATCTGTCTGGAGTGTGTTGTCAGCTGAGGTGAATTCCTGCTGCTTCTCATGCCACTGGCGTCGTAGTAGAAAAGATTCAGCTGTGGACAAGTTTATTTGGTGATTAGCAATGATGTGTTTTTTTTTCTTGTGTTTTTTCTCCAACCTAATTGTAGAGTAAGTAATATGTCAGGAGGACATTTTTGGTTTTCCTTAAAAAGGGATATTATTTCCTGAATAGTACATCATCTCTGATATTTGACTTTATGTTTCAGATTGCATTCATTGGTTTTCAGAGGGACGATTAGTTGTTGTCCATGTGTTATTGAAATATGGTTTGAAAAGCGGAAAAGTATGACATTGGTTTATACACTACAATAGTTTACAAGGTACTCCTAAATACCAGCATTTGTGGTGTTACACTGTAGCATGAACATCTCCACTTTTTGATTACAGGCAGCAGTGGAATGAATTAATCTTTTATTTTGCTTGAATAAGCTTTTATTGGAGTATGTAGTGCTAAACTAGTTTTCACTTGTTTACAGTTACATTTTAAAATAAATTGCTCACAATAAAATAACTATCTTAGCTTAGTTTAGTCAAGCGAAAACAGAAACAGGAAATTGGTTTGTCAGTAATCAGCGTCACTCTGTTTTCATCATCCCACCACCATTGCATCTGGTCTAAAGGTACATGCTAATTTGAACAAGAAAATATTTACTATACTGTCAGCAAGCAAGGTTTCTCTCTCTTATTCTCTCTCTCTCTCTCTCCCATATCTCTACACTTCTTTTTGTCTATCGCTCGCCCTCCCTCCCCATCTCGCTCTGTATCTGTGCTAGGCCCCTCAGGGCTGTTACTCTAGCCCATCAATAGGACTGTTGGAGGTGATGTAGGGCCTCTGAGGGAGACGGAGCACTTCGGCTGATTCCCAGAGAAAGGTAATGACAGGCCCCGTCAATACCCAGCGCTCCATTTACTACGACCCCCGTCTGCACTACTAACAAGACTTGAGGCTAATACTCAGAGGACCTAGACCGTGTCCGCTCTGGTAATTCAACTGGTGTCAAGATGGATGGCCTGAGATGTACTGATTACATGCCCAAACTTCTCTCCATGACGACGCTTGTTAAAAGCCAGAAAAATGCTTAAAATACTTCAGAGTATATTGGTAAATTCCCCCCTTACATAATATGCCACAGATGTTTAAAATAGATGGCTGGGCAGTATACTATAATATAATATACTGTATTTTACACGTATTTTAAGATACTAGGATGGATCCACAAGCAGACATGCATTTTCAAAACAAAACAGACAATACATTCTTCTCCAATACAAATTACACAAAGGACATACAGTATATGGTATATATACAGTATCATCAACAATGGCCAGATGTTTTGGAGTGAAAATAATAAACCATTGCCACACAAAGATACACACAATATTTTTTGTGATGCAATATTTTGTCCACATCACCCGCCCCTGGGTATGCATTCTTTTATCTATGTATTAGTTTATTTGATAGGGACAATGCAAATTAACATAGTGCCACTTCATCTGGTTACAAACAACTGATTGATGCGACTGATGTTCTGCATACAGAGCTTATAGCTATTGCTAGTTTCCAACTCCTGTCCCTAGTTAGGCTTTTCTTAAATAAAAGAAAAAATTTACGAAGGAGGAAAATATCAAAGTTGCATACATTTATGAAGCGAAATTCAGAGAAGGAGAAATGGAAAGACCAAGTAATTAATAATGAGACGATTAAAAATGCATACAACTCTGATTTTGCTTCAGCCAGCATTTAACGTGTATATAAAAACGTTAATGTCTTATTTCAGTTGGTAGTGTAATTCCACATTTGAGAACCCTTTATAGAAAAAGCTGACTGCCCAAAGGAATCTTGCAGTGTGCAATTCTACAATTGCCACTTGCTGAGCGCCTGGTGGTCCTGCTGCTATTTTGCCTGCTGATAAACCTGCATAAAATATCAGGTGCTAAATTTAAACCCTAACCCTAACCCTAACCCTAACCCCAAAGACACCTGCTCCCCGGGCGCCATAATGGCAGCCCTCTGCTCCGGGCCCCCCTAGCATGTGTGTGTTGTGCAATTACTTGTGTGTATCCGGGGGGGACCCGTGATGGGTTAAATGCAGAGAATAATTTCACTAAGTGTGTGCGGTGCTCTGTGCATGTGTGTGACAATAAAGGATAAATTATAATTATAAAAAATATGTAGTAACAATATATCATGATGGAAATGTTCCGTTATGAGCACTTATGGTGTTGGTTTGTTAACATTCTTTTAATCACCCTATCTAACAAAACAACACATTTCAATTGTACATTATGATTCATTTAAAAATGAAAAATGCATACAGTGAACATTACTGACAGGACAACGGGGCCGATGTTGTATACCAACACTAACCTCCTCGAACAGCTCCAGGCTGTATGTGTTGTCATCATCAGCAAAGTAGACAATTCCCGCTTGGCTGCTGTTGGCGTTGAAGGTCTCCCTCAGCCAACGCAGAGCCAGGTTCCTCTGCATGGTGCCCCTCGGGATTCTGGGGTCCCGAGTGTCACCCCGCAGCTTATAGTTCCTGGGCGTCTCTACATTGAGGTGGGTGTAGTTGAGCCCTGTGTCTCGGAGGAGCCGCGTGACGAGAGGCGTTCGCCTCTGGGAGTCCTCCACCAGGATCCAGTGCAGGTTGGGTACGTGGAGGAAGGTGTTAGCCAGCCGCGTCAGCTCCGCCTTCTGCACCGGCCGGCTGTACGTGGGGGTGATGATGTGGATAGTAGGCAGCACGTCGGACCAGGGCGGTGGCCGCGTGTACACATACTCTGTCCTCACCACCTCCACAATGTCCTTATCTGAGGAACAGTATTCCTTGGAGTCCTGTGTCTGGCCACCCGCCTCCTTCTTGCCCTCGACACCATCATCTGCAGATTTGGGGATGAGAGGACACGTAAGGCATTAGCACAGCCTTGGGCTGCCCTTTGTATATTTTCCTCAGGTGACTTAAACCCAATGGGGGTAAAGTGTACCTGAGAGCCAGTGGCGGTGGACTGCACGCCTCCCTGGTATGATAAAGATCTCTTTTACTAGGTGGTGACAGGCTGCAAAAAGCAAAAGCAGGCACTGTGAGAGAATAACACATCTGACGGACAGAGAGACAGCGAGAGGGAAGGGGGAGATGAGCCGTCCCTGATAGTGGGCAACTTCCTTGAGGGGCTTTGTTTTCTTTATGAAGAAGGAGGGATAGGAGGGACCAGCAAAATGGCAGACATGCCTTCCTGTTTGTTGAATTTCATTTTTGTCTGACTATTAGATGTGTGTACAACCTCTTCCAACTTTTTTTTAAGACAGTGTGAATGATAAAATGGCTACATAGGGTCGGTGTAGGAGACTAGGTTCAGGTGAGATTCAGGCCTTGGTTAGCCAACTTTTGCAGCCATGTGGGTAATATGACATTCAATGTACACGATTAGCAGAAAATCAAAGATCCCTGCAGATCTCCTACTGTAAAAGCCTAAGGGTCGTCTTGTATTGAGGAATCTGACTACACAAAAGAATAATTAGCAAGTGAACAGTAGTGAATCAGTCTGCTGAAATGATGGTGGCAGAAAGTCATAGAGGGTTTACCCCAGTGGTTAAGGGTATGATATTGTGGCCCCAATGGCTTGGTTATGATGGATAGAATATAATTATAGAGTCACGAAGATCGTTAATTTATGTCTTCATTGTGCCATAGTTAATGACAATCTTTGTCACTGCTCAGCTTGAGCTCCATCTGCACCTCAAACATAAAGAGGATCTTTCTGCGGCACATAGATGAACACAATCTGCTGATGACCAGATGTTCAACACGGGCTGCCAGCGAGCACCCTGCCAAAATCTCTAGCTCTTCTTTTAAGAGCAAACAAAAGGAAGCCTGTGGGCAGAGCTGGGTCAAATAGTATTGGCAGATCATTATTTTGGATACTTTATTGTGACTCTGTGCAATGTAAGGCATTTACATTCATTGATGTATTTCATTGTAGAAACAAGATAGTGAATTAATCATTTTTGGTACCAGATGGATGGGATTTTCCAGAGGATACTACAGTGGACGCAAGAAACGTTATAGTATTCCATAGTCAATTTTAGTATACTTTTCTGTTACTGCCAATTCATCATCAGTCTTAAGTGTTATAAACCATAAAACCCATAAACCCATACTTCAAGCAGGTTAAAACAATCACAAATAATTATTTCTCAATTCTGTTCTGCCTTTTTTTTTTTTGTTAGTTCCCTATATTCGTTTAACTTCCAAGGCATTACAAGAATAGGGGAAAGAGCTCTGGTGATTTGCTGTCATTACAATTTGGTTTTGTTTCCTGTGCAGCATACATTCACACTGTTGATTTGCGGTCTCTTGGGATGATTGGGGGGCACATGACCGTGTGTGTTCATGACTTAGACTTGTATACAGTGTGTATACAGTATGTATGTCCTTACGTTCTACTAAATCATCCAACGTACGTAGCCCAGTTTCATTCTATGTGCTAATCTATAATTATTTTCTATCAAATAGGTATATGAATTATATGCAATCGGTCAATACTGTAAATGACAATTTACGAGGTACAGTAACTTCTATGTTTGTTGACACTTGACACTGACAGGTTTATAGGGAGATCTGATGAAGCTGAAGGTCATGGTTAGTAAGTGCCTCTAAATTAATGGCCTATTGTCTAAACCTGGAGTGCAGTGCGAGGTTCGAGGGCCCACTTCATGTATGATAAAGCCAATGAGAGGCAGGATGGAGTGCACTGCATACCCTTGCGGATGGCGAGGAGTGGAGCGATAGTGCTTTGGTGCCAAACGGTGATGAGCAGAGTCCAGGGTAACACGATCAACACGATGGCAAGAATATCTCTTCTCTTCGGCATCTCCAGGATTGGTTATGTGGCTCGGCATTACCTGTTCAAGGAGAGGAAGAAGACAGACAGATCAAGATCCCTCAGTCTCACGTTGAGGACCTTACCTCCAAAACTCATGTTTGGGAGATATTAAAAAACATTTAGGTGATATCATGGTTTTTACTTGAGGTTTCACGTGGTCCTGTAGTACCATAAGTACTGTGCCTTGCGGGACCTTAGGGCCATTGCATCATTGTCAATCAGAAAAAGATTTCTGAAAGACTTTTGGAAGACACAATGTTTTCATCGGTGTAACAGCATGTCAAAAGTTGTTGTGGGAAGGACAACCGATCCTCCAAGGACAGAGGATACATGTCCTATTATACATCTTGTGGTTGTTGATTCCACATTTCGTGTGTTATTGATTGATTGAACAAGAGGAAAGCAAATTGCTTTCATTCACCAGTGCCACAGCATATTGCAACTGGGTGGGCCCGTTAGTTAAAACAAGCATCACTCGTATTTCGCCTGTGTTGTCCTGAGAGGCAAAGGACCCGTTGAGTCGATGTCGGACACAAGCTAGACGAGACAAGAGAACACGTGCAAGTGCAAGTAATGAGACTACATCAGCAAAAAAAATTTTTTTTTCACCAACATTGTAGCTAGCTAGATAAAACTTTCACCCACGGTAAATGTTGGCACATTTATTTGATGTAAATAACTGTTTTATTTACAAACAATGTTGGCAAAAACAAATGTAAGTAAGTTACATGCAGGGGTTAAATTGGGCTGGAACGATCCGGAACGGCGTTCCCACACACTAGGTTTAAAAAGTTTGAGCCATATAAATACATATAACTGATTTGCCCATCCATCTTCCTCTGTGGTTTGACGCTCGTCGTTCCTCTATTCTACCATGGCAGCCGGCCACGGTAAGATCATGACCCGCCATGCCACACATTAACTTTATATTGTCCATTTTATTCACTTTCTTCACAGACTTGTGTATTAAAGCTCTCTTTCGCTCTCTCCATAAACAACAAAAAATTCTAAATGTGTACAGTACAAAATTAGAGAATAGGTCTCTTTTTTATCTTTTTGATAGAGGTTATATATACATATAAGTTGTGTGTGTGTACATATACAGAATATTTAAATAGGACTCTATATAGTATGCACATGGTTCTCTGTTGGAACCTGACTAATTGCACTGATGGGATGCTGTGGAAACAAAACAGAAAGAGAATATTGCACTGGGTTCCAGAGTATAAATAGGTCATATAACTATCCAGCCAGAACAGAGTTGAATATTTAAAAACAGACAATATGTCATTAGGTGCAGATGTGGTAGTGTCCTTTTGCAAAGAATGTCAATTAATATTCAGTCAATATGTGTTATTGTAATTACCACCTGCACTCTGGAGAGCCACATGACACCTCACTGCCAAGACCTGCCTTCAACTATGATTTTAGATGCCACCCCCCTTGGTCACCCCATTTAAAAAATCCTAGCACCCTGACAGGTGACTTTCTTGTGCTATGCAGTAGACGGTAATTTTAAAATGTTACATGTAATGTTACAACATAAACCCATTGTCCTCATATGAGGACATCACTTCTTTCATAAACTACTTCCTGTAAAAGCCATTTCTTAGTTTCCATATGTATCAGGTGCTACTAGTTCCAGATAGCAAGGGAAGAAAAAAAAATGCACATCAAATCAAAGTCCGCGTCTCAGGAGGTTAAACTGAATTAAAGAAGGCGGAGCGACCTCCCCAGCCCCTCAGAGGTGTTGTCTTCCCTCCCACTCAATACACCTTCGGCATTATGCCAGACTGTAACTGGACACGTTTATTCATTCCTAACTGACCTGCTCGATTAATCAAGGGTGAAAAATGCACATAATGTGAGCACAGGTGTCTGGTATATTCATTCCAGCTTTACACATGAGGGAACAAGTTAACATGTTTCCCACAGGAAACCCCGTCTGCTGCCACTGCTGAGAAAGGTGCCAGTAGTTTAGCTTTAACATAATTGCACATGCCAGTTATGTTTATTGAACCCTCTGCATAAATACCCCATTTTGCACAAGCCGTCAAGACAGGGCTTAATTTCCAAGTGTGAATGCGTCTGACGCAACTGTAACTTTCTGCTGATAAAGAAATGGGTCATGGAGAGTTTTAAAGCTGTATTTTTTGTATCTGACTCAGTGGAGAGGCAACACAGAAGTCCTCTGTGGAAAATATCATTGTGCCTGGCTCTTCAGGCTTGTATAGAGGCACAATATGTTGCATTGAAATTGAGATTCCCCACTTCCCCTGCCCTTGCTTACGAATGAATGGTATGGGAATGTCACCGATAAAACCAGTGAATACATCCCTTTGTGTTGCATTTTTTAATGATGGGAGGGGGAACAGAAGGATACACAATCTTCAAACACTAGATGAATCAATAACAAGACCTGCTCTTTATTAAAGATACATATTTGACCATGTAAACGTTGGATGTATGTATGTTCTTGAAGAGTTTGCATTGAAGATGGATAATAACCCTTTTAGAACATTCAAACTTTCTATCATAACCTGAAATACTGGTTCATTTTAAACCTGTTTACAAATGCTAGAAATGTAAACAATCAATTTTACAGCATCATAATAGTATATGTAAAACCCATGTCACCTACGTTCTACTCTTGTATCAGAAGCTCATACAATCATTTCAGAGTGGAAAATGGCTTCTTTCCAGCAATTCAATATGTAAAGTAGAAAACCATTGGAGAGCACCATCAAAATCTAATCAATTGTTCCCTGGCCCAATGCCTATCTGTCCACCAGATTTCATGGATCTGTTCATACGTTTTTAAGATATCCTGCTGAGAGACAGACAATCAAACAAGGGATGAAAACATAACCTCCTTGGCCGAGGTAACAGAGCCAGTGGGGGGGCAACACGTTTCAACAAGGGGGCACCATGCTACAATTACAGATTGTTTTTTGTAAGCCTTTGATAAACATGATGTAGCAATGATTTATTTAAAAATATCTACAGTGAAAATAGGCTTTGGACCCTCACCCACAGTTATAACTGGATCATGGCACCATTGGTGATGCGCAGCTGGGAAGGCCACACTGCATATTGGACAAGTGATGTAGTGGTGAAATCCTCCATGATAGTGTCAGCCAACCATTTCCTTTTCCCCTTCCTCTGCCTCGTCTACTCACGTAGACAGGCAACGCCAAGCCGGGACCTGGAAGATAAGGACATTTAGTCAATGAATAATAGTTCATGATGAAAGATACCTTGCTGAAATAGTGGCTCTCCCTTTGCGTGACCTCTCTGTCTCTCCCCCAACTCTCCTGCAACATCGGAGGAAATGATGCCAACATGAATGCCAGTGATGTCTGTGTAGGCTGCATCAGCTCAAATACTGCATGGCCAAAGACGATGTTTTTTAGAGGCTTTGTGATGTAAGATCACATGAAATGCAAATATGTTTGCGGTTTACAATGAACAGCAGGAGACCCACAATCGTTTGACTGAGGCATACAGTTTTATAAAAAGGCAAATTGTCTGTGACCCAGTAATGCGTATGCAGTAATGGTATTTGTGCTTGATGTGCACAATATTTCAAAAACAATCTCCTTCCAGATTGCCCTGACTCATCACAAACTAAAGAACGCATCTGATGATCGAGATCAATTGGATGGAAAGAGGAATAAAAACCAGAAATGTTCTTCATGGATTAGTGGCTGCAGTATATACTTGTATGACAGCAAAAAGCCTGCACTGTAGTGACACACAAAAATAACTATACCAAACTACAGTGACAAAAATAAATTATGATTGCTGCCAGGTACTGTGTCACGCATGCAAGCGCACAATGACAGCATTGTAGCTCTGATCTGTGTACAACAGACTCTTCTACTCATTGTGATTGAGCTAAACAGAAGGAAACACGGTATAGTACAACCTGCCAAATCTCAGACCTGCCACGAGGCCAATGCAGCTTATGAAAGAAAATGTTTGGAAACAAAAATAGTGGTGGAAAGTGAGGTGCCGCCAACTGAAGCGAGCAGAAACTCCTATAGCTGATGTGTACAGAACGTGCAGTGCTTTTGACATGAATGCACTCGTCAACCAGATCAAAGTCCTCATTTATCTAGCTTTGGCGATGTTAGTAATGTTGACT
Source organism: Acanthochaenus luetkenii (assembly GCA_900312575.1). Classification (NCBI taxonomy): domain Eukaryota; kingdom Metazoa; phylum Chordata; class Actinopteri; order Beryciformes; family Stephanoberycidae; genus Acanthochaenus; species Acanthochaenus luetkenii. The sequence continues at coordinate 11,689 of OMOT01080775.1, forward strand.
TTCCCATATTTCTCTGTCGCCGCTGTCAAATGGACTCTGGCATAGTGAGAATTTCAAACCCTGTAATGCCAACACAGGTATAAAGAGAGACTGGCGGCATCGCTGCCACAACCAATGGCTGACGATGAAGCTCGACCGCATTTCACATCAACGCGAGCTAACCAGCTGTGAAGGGAACACCTGCCACTGATTAATGTAGAATCACAGCCACAATGCCACATGTGAAATTGTTGTACTGCTTGTTGAACTAACACCGTGACCCGAGAAGGTGCGGAGGGGGTGTGGAACAATAACTTTCTCCTAGGAGTAGGCCTGGTACTGTATGGGGTACAGATGGTGAGCTTTTTGTAGCTGCTTTTTGTCCCATACCGAAAGGTAAAAGATCATCCAGTGGGATGATATATATTGGCTGTGTTGTTTTCAGTAAGATATAAAGTCAGATATTGATCTTATAACTTCGGTAAAATTGATTTTACCAGTATGTGGAATACATAGAAAGTTGCACCTGTTCATCCCACCTCAATACTGTACTATGAAAACCTCCCTTACTAATGTGTTATTTAAAAATCATGTGATTCAACTTTTTTTTTGGGAGCACTTAGTGACATCACTCATCGCTGATAATCTGCATTTGACCGCCCAAGGTGAATATCCACTCCCACTCATTGAGTCTCATTTTCTAGCTTTTCTCGTCAAAGCTGAAAGGCCAACCCTCTGATGAAGCGGCCAATCAGAGCAGTGAATCATTAGCATAACATAAACCCCACAGAAAACAGTTTTCTTTTTTTTACAAAGAAGACACTGAGAGGCTGGAACACAGACTACAAAAGATGGATTTAGGTGGGGTTTAGTTTTTTGTTGTTGCTATACCACAGGAAACTAAATTACTAAAATAAATAAATAAAACAGTAAAATATGGGACCAGGAGCTCAATAATTCTGTCTTTTAAAGAGTGCTCGGTTTCACCTATATCAATTTTTCCACTTGGGCATGAAATCATGTATGTCACATTCTTTGTTTTACAGGTAATGAAACTCTTAATTTCCATTGTCTTCCCACTGACACAGTGTTGAAAACGTTTTGTAATTATTGTGTACTGACAATTAACACAATTTCCACATTTAAAATTCCCTACTAGGAGGTGACAAATCAAGCACTTTAGTTTGGACTGTGCAGGAGGGCAAGCCTTAACAACTTTGCTCCTTATATTCTCAACTTTATTGAAGGCCACCATTGGTTTCCCTTCAAAAGCATCTATTTAAAATTACAAATGTTCTATATAGCGATCGTAAGTGACTACATGAGGAAGAAATGTATACAGAGTCCCTCATCTGGCTTCATTCATGCTGAAGAGTAATATTTTTCTTTAACAATTAACTTTATCTGCAGATTCATGGAACAGCAATTGGAACAAAAATGGCATGTATATCTGACTCTCCACTGCAAATATTGGTTGATCTTCATTTGCACATGTGGGTCGCTTCACGGTAGAGCTCTGTTCATACCGATGTCCGATATGGGTTGCTTTTCAAACATGAATGAGAACAGTTCAAGCTGGGTTAGGCAATTGTCCTTAGAAACATTTTGGTAATATTTGTTGAAATTCTCTTTACACCCCGACAGCTATCAACAAGCAAAATCTCAGGGCTCCTGAATCTTAACAACCAATCAGGACAGCTCTCTGCATCCCTACCTGCCTGTCAAATCACAGAAAAAAACATTTATTTTGCTAGCAAATATTTCAAAAAAAATATTATTTGAACAATTGTGCCTCCTACACCAGGTGGTAGCAATTGTTTTTTAGAATACTGTCTGGGGAAGGTAGCCATTTTGGATGCCATTGAATATATGTATTGCTGATTTTGAATGTAATCCTGTGACCCTGACGTATTGCAGCCGAAACACGTTGGTTTTTCATATTAAAGCTTTGTCAAATTGTTCCTCAAGTGTATCTGAATTATTTTAATTCCTTAAGAGCCTTAATTGGAAAAGTCTGATTGTTGGCACTCCCCTCCTCTCTTTCCCATTTTAGTGCTAGGCGGTGTTCATTTCAGTTGCTGCCTCTAGAGAAAGGAAAGCCTATATATTTAAGTTGATTTATTTGGAAGGGACAGCATTCACAATACAGTGATAAACATGCCGGATTTTAGCAACAATGCTAATTTACATCCGTAGTCCCTACATATAACAATAAACACAGAACCAACAGCTAAAATTACATAAGCCATACAGATATACAGACAAAACCAAGACACAAGGCAGATTATAAAATACATAAATATATATGAAATTGGCATTCGATTTTTTATATATTTAAAGTCATTACCTTGTAATCCCTTACAGTGAGAGGTATATCACAGGCATAAGGTCAGCATTGTGTTGCTACATTCTCACCTTCCCTTATCCTTCTTCCCTCTCTCCCTCAGATTTATAAGGCTTCAAAGGCATAAGGACGAGGTGGGGGCAAATTTCCAAGTTTGTAATCGAGTCTGCCTCTAACTTCTGAGTTCCCTTGGCTCCCACCATCTCATATATCCCGGAGACCAATAATAACGCCATCTTTTCCTTGCTTGCTTTGCCGTGGCATCATTTTGATGTACTCTCCAGTCGGGGGGGGCAAGAGAGGCACTCTGAAGATATTATGTCCCAGTCTGTCCAATCATTCACTCTCGTTTATGAATTTATTGGTCTCTGGCCTCAAATTGCTAGAGCTCAGAACACTTTTCAGGGATAGCTGGGGAACCTTAGAAGAGAATTCATTGCGATACGTCATTATTGACGTTCCTGTCAAAGCCCCAAAACACAGCTTTGCCTAGAGGCATCATTAAATGTGAATTTTGAACGTGTGGGCGTTGATTCAAGCAGGGTTAATTGCTTTTTGAAGTATGCCAGAAGAAAGTGGTCAATCTAGGCTTTCTTGTAGAATTTTTGTCTGTCATTGTTTTCCACAGTCGTGGTTTTGGATTTCAAGGACCAGAGTCATAATTTGTAAAGCATAATGGAGGAAAACAATTCATGGGTCTGCCTCACAGATGTAGTTGAGAACGACCTCATATGTTTTAAAGACCATGGTGCATTCAAGCAAGCTTGAATCAGTTAGGACTTTTTCTGACCTACCTCCACCCCCAAACTAATGTGTGGGCAGAGGGGGCAATGATGACATACTGTACAATATGAAATAGACATTTTGAGCAACGTTACCAAATATTTGACTACTTCAAAAGTCCCTTGGAATGAACACAGGCATAACAGTCTCTATTTAAAACTGATCCACAATCAAAGATATTCATCGGGTGTTTGGTGGAGACAGCGTTGCGCCTGTCAATCCCACCTCAGATCACGCAGGTGGTGGCATATTTTTGGTCTGCCATTCAGGTTTGGGTTCATTGAAAGGTAATCTTCACACTAGACCCGTTTTCTGTTACTTGACTCGTCAACTCAATTCACTCCTGCTGTGGATTGAGTCTCTTCAGAATTTGATCCTCCAAGCTAATAATAGCAATGCAGGGAAGCAGTTACTGTATGAATATTGTTGTTGCCTGTAAGAGGGAAGATAGCATTGTTTGAGATTATGTAATATTGTTATCTTTACCTTAAAGGATAAGTTCGCTATTTTGGACCTTAGACCATATTTGCTGACTTTCTAACATGCAACTGACGCATAGAGACCATAATCTCACTGATGGGAACATATCTCACCCATCCTTCATTGGTTGCCTGTGGGTTTTAGAATTGATTTTAAGATTTTGATGATAATGTACAAGGCTTTACATGGTCAGGCTCCTAGCTACATTTTAGATATGCTGGTCCCTTATGAGCCACAACGCAGCCTGAGACCCTCAGGCAGGGGTCTTCTGGTCGTTCCAAATACCCGCCTCATTACCAAGGATGACCGGGCTTTTTCAGTCCGGATCCCTCAGCGGTGGAACTCGATGCCTGGGCATCTCAGGCAAGCAAAATCTGTATTGTCCTTTAAATCACTTCTAAAAAACTAACTTTGTTTTACAAAAGCCTTCTCATTGATTGATTTATTATTTTATCTACACCTTTTTATTGTTTATTGTTCTAACTATACTTGTATTCTATATTTTTGGCTTGCTACTCCTTGCTGTGTTTTTATTGTACTGTAATTATTATCCCTTTTGTCTCTTATTTTATTGTAAAGCACTTTGTAACTTGTTTAGAGAAGTGCTATATAAATACAGTTTATTATTATTATTATTATTATTATTATTATTATCGGTTCAGTATTGAGCTTTCTACAGTTTTCCTTCAGGCTCTCACTGGGCTACAATTGAAGTCTATTGGGCAATTTTTTATGCTTTGGAAACACTACAATATATGTGCTTTTCTGAGACGGGCAGCTCAGGGTGTATTCTTACAGGTCTCAGTATGCTCTCCTGTGAAATTTATCGCAATCTGAACATGTTTACATGCTTGGCTTGGCTTGGACATGTGTATTCCCCTTGTTTTCTCTGCTCCGCTGTGTTGGGGGAGGGGAGCGTGAAGTGCCGACTGTTTACAAAACTATCTAGGTGAGCAGCCTGCGTTTGTTTACCTGCAGCAACGTAGGCTACTATTAGCACAAATAACTTGGACGATGGATTCTTATAATGATTACGAAGACAAATAATTCTACTTTGACAGCTCTGGCTACAGGTTTGAGCCAGAATACACAGACACAAAACTCCAAGAGATGGATGAGAAGAGAGCAAGAGAAGAGAGCAAGAGAAGAGAGAGACGCTGAAGAAGGTCTGCAGCCATCCAAAGTTGCGGCCAAAGCTAGACCAAGAGCTTCCTGTCTCGGAAAATCACATTTATCGTAGTTTTTCCAAAGTATTTACGATTGCCCAATTTACTTCTATTGTAGCCCAGTGAGAGCCTGCAGGAAAAGTGTAGAAAGCTCTGAACCGATCAGTGAAATTATGGTCTCTATGTGTTAGTTGCATGTTGGAAAGTCTGCAAATATGGTCTAAGGTCCAAAATAGCAAACGTATCCTTTAAACCATGCTAAATAGAATGCTAACTCACCAGCAGAATTGACTGCAGCAGTGATATGTAATCAAGGATAATGCATCTCTAAAATGTGCTAAATAGGTACAGGCACTCAGAGTCAACCTGTCTAGGTTTACACTCTTCTCTTTGCTAAGCAAGAGTCCAGTCAATTGTCGTTCTTAATGCTGTTTAATACCTAAATTAGCCGGAGAGAGTGGCAGAAAGTGCTCTTTCTCGCATTTGATTTAGATGAGAATGGCTGTTTAATTTTCGGGAAAACTTCAATAGCCCATTAGCTCTGAGCTTCGCCCTTGATTGATGGCCACAATCCAGGCCAGGATCAGGCTGCCTCAGCAATGATTAAAGATTTAGGAGTGCCAACCTTCAGGCAGGTTCTTCTCTGCGGACAACTGCGGGGGCTAGCTTAGCTCAGTCTGCCCTTAACTTGTCTTGACTTATTTATAGTTCTGCTCACCCAGGAGACATTTCTAAAGCCGGACCTGGAAGCAGCCTCTCACAGCTGGGTGAGCAGACAGAATGAGCTCCCCCAGGACTGCAGCGGCTGCCACTGGGTCGTGGTCCGGCCATGTTGGGTCAGGACAGCTCAACTCTGATCATAATGGAGTTAAGTGAAATGTCATCTTGTGGGAGCAAGAACATATATTGTCTCATAATTTATCTTTGTGATTATTAGACAAAGTTTGAAGGAATGTATAGTAATAATGACCACTAAAAAGTGTTTCTGATCATTAGACAATCAAAGATACCAGTGGCGTGTCGTCCATTAGGGGCGCTAGGGCGCCGCCCCACCTGCAGTTCCAGTTGGAAAATAACTATTCTAATAAATACGTTTTAAAAGTGTGGCACTGTGTATGTATATCAAATTCAATTGTTATATTCACATAAACGATATATTCTAATAGAAAAGTGGGATGACTGATGAAAAAACACTGCTTGCAGCCTTTGTCTGTGTGCCGAAGGGCGTATTTTTCTCCGCCTGACGGGAGCAGCCGAGTTTAATGCAGCCGCACCATCCGAAAATAACCTATTCCAGGGCGTAGAGACATACGCCCGATTTGGTCGATGCTTTGTTTGAGGGCGCAAGTTCTTAGTGGTAGAGCAGGAAGTCGGGAGAGTAAAGTTAGCTAGCTGTTAGTGGCTAATGTAACAATGGCTAACGTCCCAGAGGAACAACCTGCTCCTAACTGTTGATTCTGTGTTTGAAAAACCATTTGAACTGAAAAGTTTGTCTGACAAGCTTATTGTGAAGCAGTTGGGTCCAGATCAGCCAGAGAACCTCAACATTTGACAGCCCTCTGGTGATCGTGGAAAATCAGACATCAGAATTCAGACATTTAGCTAGCAACTGGTATGCAAGGAAGACATGGCTCTGTGGTTGTGTCAAGCGGCGTGTGGTTTTGTGCTTCCCGTGCTGACTTTACCGAACATCGGACAAGGCTTGGACTGAAACTGGAGTGAGCCAAAATGAAAACAACAAGGCTCATGTGGAGCCATGTTTGACCACACTAGCCATGTTTGGGAGAGATAACATTGCTAGCCAACTTAGCTACAGGCTCGCATTGCTAAGCAAAATGAATAGATGGACTATATACTTTCAAGGATTATTGACTGTTTGTGGACCATATGAACTTGGATTACGTGGCCAAAGTCGCATCATTGAAAGAACGACGGGGCAAATTCAACTATAAGTCCTCCTCTGGGGAGTAGCCTTGGTTTGGAGCAGAGAAACTGAAATAATATTGAATCTATTGCCCTACATGCACTTTCAACAATCAGAAGGGGCAGTGAAATTTATTTTGATATTTATAATGCTTATCGCTTAACATATAGTATTGTAGGCCTGGGATACGAGACCGTAAAGAAATACTGTATAGGCCTAGTTTTTTTCTCATGAATTATTTTATGTGGGACACTTTCAGTGCACTGGTGTGAATATGTAAGTTAACGTTACGTCTAAAATAGAACGTTCTAAAACAGTAATAGGATACGCAAAGTGTATGGTCCGGGTACGATTCAACAATTATCCAGATGGGCAGATTGCGGTCCTGAAAAGGGCAGTTTCAGTTTAAGACAGTTAGAACAGTTAAAAATTAAATTAACTATGTCTATTTGTTGGCAACTTTCCCACTTTTGTGCTATTAATTGAATGAGATTTATATAGCTGCAAATGATGTTTACGGGTGGAAATTTGATTGCTTTGTGAAACTTGATTAGTTGTGGCTGAAATAAACTGTTATTCAACTGTTTCAAATGTAAAAATGCACTAATAACCTGTCATTTTAATGTGTCTAATTCAATTCATGCATGTTATGCCTACATTACATAAATGAAATATAGTGTCAGACAATGATATGCAAACGGAAAAATAAATGAGTTCTGTTAAATATATACTGTTCGATTTTATTTCTGAAATGTATTAAAAGTTTGGAAGTAGACTAGTATGTTTCTTAAAAAAGAACCCAAAATGATTGAATGATGAATCCCAGGGGACTAGGCTCTATGCCTGCTGTGTGAAAAATTATCATCTGACGTGTTGGATTCAAAGCAGCCCCACCTAGCGGAAAAGTCACGACATGCCACTGGTCATTAGTGCAACATTAAATGGATG
>OMOT01080777.1:0-16972 GCA_900312575.1 Acanthochaenus luetkenii
CAGAGAAATAACATCTTTGCCTGCCAGAGGGAACGCAAACAGTAAACAGTGAAAGTAGACAGGTGGACGTGAACCTCTTGAGGTATCCGTGAAGTATCCACATATTTCCCTTTGAATCAACTTTTTCGCGTTCCGCATTGTCCGAGCTCCGGACTATTTATTCTCGCCACACACACACACACACACCCACAGTAAGTCATCAGCAACGTCCGGCCTCATATCTGAAACGTTTCTTGGCGCTCTCTTGAGTGACCTGTATTTATGTTTGTTGTTGCTCTTGTCAAGCACTTTGTGGTGTGCGATGTCAATGAATTTGACTTGGTGAAGTCGCACGCTTGTCCCTAATTGATGTCCAGATATTTTCTTCACCCGATGCAGGCATTCTACAAACAATATGGTGACGAGTAAAGATGTACTGTAGGCTACTGGGATGAGCTGTGGGCTCTAATCGGTTACGTTTGGCATCATCAGAGCGGGCAAAGAGAAGTTGTGTTGTATATATTGATAGGAAACATAGCACCTTCTTAAAACATACTCAAAACAATGTTCATTTGCAACACATCAACAAAGCTGCCAGTTATCCAGGGTGTTAATGAAATCTAGATGCCTTTTAACGCATAAAATAAAACACCCGCTTCATATTTTCCACTTCCATCTGTCCCACAGCACATTTCTGCCGTTCCCTTAATATGCTCGTTCAGTAAGAAAATCCACGCCGAATGAATGTCCACAGAAAAGAACTGGGGCTTTCGACACTTAATGGGGATGTTAGCTCGGCGAAGTCGCTAATGGACGACGCTAATTACCAACAGGCTTGGAAGGCCTCACAAAAGGGAGCGGATCAATACGTGATGCAGCGCGCTCCGCTCATTCATGAGACGTTGGACGATGACATTCGCTCGAAACGTGGCACTAGACAAGAGGGGAGGGGTGGCGGTGGGGGATTGGAAGGGCTCTTTCGTTTCCAATGTGTGTCGGCTCAAAGAGGATACCTAATGCTTTGATAAAGGCTTGACAGACAACAGGCGAGGGGAAGAGCAATGTGTGCAGGCGGACAAAGGGAAAACAAGAGAGCCTCGGTCCTATTGAATCTGGTTGTACTGGAAGGTTAACATATATAGTCTCTGGAGAGAGAGGTGGTGGAGTACAGAGGGGAAAACTGTGAAAGGGAACTTCATTAGCGAGGAGCGGCGCCAATAGTTTCCATAAGCTACGCTGTATTCCTAATTACCTTGTACGAAATATCATTTGTTCATAGCGGTCAGTGATTGACCCCAAGAAAGAGAGACGTGTCTTAGTCTTTTTCTAACCACGACAACAAGATTCCCATTTTTTCTTTCAGATCTGCTTGTTTTTGCCAAATAAATGACCTGCGTGACCACATGATGTGTTCATAAAGTACGGTTCTTCTGTCACATTTGAATGATAACCGAACCAAAGAAAACCTGCGACAAAGTGATAATTTTCAGTTCTAATCCAAACCGATTCTACCAAACTACAGGTAAACTACAGTTACGTTCACTACAATTATGAAGTTAATTAAGAAGACAGCCTAAGTCTGGAGAAGCCTGTCAATTTGTCCGTTTACTTTGCACCGTCGGTACCCTTTCTGGTGTGCGGCAGACCTCGACAGAACAAGGCTTGCAAGACAATTCTATATTTTTGTAATTCTGTAATACTAGTTTCAAAGCCTGATCCTGGGTAGGCACGGCACGGGCATGCAGCCAAAACAGGTGAGCGAACATTCAAACTAAAACATCTGAACAGGTAACAGGATCCCCCACAACTTTGGGGGTAATTTGGACACGGCGTGGCACACTTTCTTTGGGCAATATCCTGCTCTGCACCCCTCCTCCTTCCTCCTCCTCCTCCCTGGAGAGACCCATTGATCTACTGTCTGGTGAGCCCTGTGTCTCCAGTATCAGGATAATTCCAGGAGGGATTGGTTTTCCCTTGTTACCTTGTAGTTGGGAGCCCCGTTCCTGCCCCTTCCTAATTCTCCCCGCCTTAACTTCCCAACGGCACTGGGCACAACCAGCAGACAAGGGACCCTTTGTCCCCGGGTTGAGGCAGGAAATGGAAGAGATGGAGTTGGGAAGGGAAGAGACTGGGCTGAAAGGTCTCAGACGCTTCTCGTCCTCTACCAACAACATGCGCCTGTGAGGTGTTTTGGGGGGAAAACTCCCAAAGCCTCATTCGTTTCACTCCCCTTACTTGATTAACCTGCTACAAACCTCATCCTCCATTTACGATATCCACTCTGGCCATCACAACCGGCTGGAAACCCCCAGAACACCTCCACAGGGCATTTCCTCATCTTAGTGTGCTGTTGCCAGTGACTGACTGGTATGAGCTGCACATTTTACCTCAATAACTGCTTTTGATGACTCGATCATAGATATTATCTCTGAAAATGGTCATTTCGTCCTAAACCAGTTATAACTCTGGCTGACGTGCCTCTCGTGCGCTTAGTTCCTCGCTCTTTTATTGTCTCCATAATGTACTAACGTGTCCACCTGTGTGTGTAGCTGTGCCAGTATTGTCTTCAGTCCTGACATACCAAATGAGCTTCTGACAGATATAAATATTATTTTTGAACAATGTTTTTGATCTAGCTAGTTTACTTGATAAATAAAACACGATATGGTATTTGAAATATGATTTTGGTTTACATAGGCAGGTCTTCTAGTCCACGTTGAGGGAAGTTTGGAAAATAAAAGAACAAATGACACACAAAAAAACACATGATTTGCTCCGTCAGTGGGTTAGTTTAGTTGTACCTTCCCCTTTGAAGGTTTGACAGTTCGCTAAACCATGAATATAATTTACATAAATGAAACCAGTATCTTGACAATACACCTGAGGGGTGATGTGAAGACAAATTATTATTTTATCTTTGAAGTAACATGTACATATCCACACAAACAGTGCAATCACACTCTCAATGCATCGTGTGCTTTTTGCCAAAATTAGAATTTAGACTGGCTATGACACTGGGCATCTCTTTCATCCAACCCTCCTTTCCTCTTGCCCTGATATAGTACCTCAAGAGCTGCCTCTACAAAAGTTCTCAGCGCACAGGCAATTCTTATTTCCCTTTCACTGTGCCTGCTGGACAACACAAACAAGCAAACAAGGCTCGAGAGAGCATCATTTCATTTCCATATAGATGAGAAGTGTGCAATGAAATAAGCAAGTGTCCATTTATACACAAAACACAGTGGTTTTCATCTTGTTGCTTCAATATTGTTCAAAGTGCTGTATGAATTACCCGAACAAAACACTAGATAGGGTGATATTCGCTGCATTGTGATTCTAAAGGGGTACTAATAGGTTTTGTCCGAGCATTTGAGGAGGTTGAAGGAGGAAACATGGGAACTGAGACGGCGGTACCCTTCTTCAGCCTTATTCACAACGGATATCATTATACTCACTCCTCCACACTTGTGACAGACCAAGTCCAAGAGTTCCTCTTAGGTTATGTGCTATTATATGTACAACTTAGGATGGATACTGGACGACAAAGGTTCATTTATGGGTCATATAGAAAAACTGAATGAACAAAGTATATATCAAATGGTTTCCTCATTGAGCATTCATGAAATACAAATGACTGATTGAAACCTGATATTAGTTGTGAAATTACTGTTAAAGGGACACTTCATCCAAAAAATACCCTCATAGCTATATTATATACTGTATATATACTGTATATATATATTATTTTATACATTATCTTACAGGTCCAAAAACTGTGAGTATCTTGCACAACTTTAGTTTAAGAGTCACTGTGAAATTGTTCACCAAGTGATATCATCTGAACACTGAACCCATGTCATATAAATAAAAGCTCTATGCAAGTCCATACATGAAAAACAGCCATGTGTAAAACCTGAGGGATAAGGTTGGAGAAATGTGGTTTCCCGTTTTAACATACTTAGAAGAGTAAATACGATTTAATAGGAACTCAAATCGAAACAAAGCATTACAACCAAATATGCAATTAACTGAACATTCTCAAGGCAAAATCACCAAATCCCAAGGTAAGGACAGAATGGTATTCAGGTGAATTATCGGTGACAGGCTCCTTTTATCTGAAAAGGGTTCACACTACAGTAACCTATATAGAGCTCGGATAGATACAATGATCAAGGTTTATATTTCTTTGATCTGGAAAACCCCAGTTCTTTACCAAACCAGTGCCAGGCTCGTGCACCAGAATATCTCATCTCATGATGAAAAAGCTTACGTGGTAAACATGGGGGAAACAGTATTTCACTTCCAGGATCCAGGTCCCATTTGAAGAGATCACATCGGGACATGAAAGCATTCTTTTTTTCCCTTATATCCAACCCCACTCATGTTTGCCTGAAGCGTCGATCCTCTGATGGTGGTAAATGAGTTAGAGACAATCCAAGTCTTGGGTAAATGGAGTAGTGAGCTGTTTAATGCTGCTCGAGTGGTCGTAACAAAGCACTGAAGAGACATAAGATGCAGAAATATAAAAGAACAGACTGTCTTAGACATGTTGGATGATTGGAGATAAGCACAGGCAACACATTAGCAAGATGTTCAAACTCCAAACCGAAGAAAGCCAACGCTACATCCATTATGGCTGAATCGTGAACGTACCTCAGCTTAAGTATCAAACTGGTGACAACAGTTGTTAGTTAGTCGTCATAATTACTGTGGCAATGTCTAATTAAGCATCATGGGATGAATTATGTTAATATCACCGTTGAATAACTTTTCTCCTCTCGTAAGAGGTTATCTGTTTTTAATCTCGCCCAATTAGCACATTAAACACAAAGTGCTACAGAACCAAGCAGCACTGGAGCACATGAGCCCACCAATCTAATTGGGTATTAATGAACGCTTTAAAGTGCTAGCAGCCACTGCAATTGTAATTCAAAACAAGAGAAAATTAATCACAATCATTTCTGCGAGAGAGAAAGTTAGCATTAACATAATTGAAGCAGAGGATAAAAAAGGCCATGGCAGTGTAGGGGAGCGCGAGTAATCACTAATCCTCCATGGAGGTAATTGTTTGTTATTCCAATTAATTGTCCCCGTACTTAATCATCTAAATTGCGTCTTTAAAAAATGAATTTTCAGTTTTCTCCAGCTTTTTACATCACAGAATATTAACTGTCCGAGAGTGTTCATTGGTGGGCGGGAGAAGGGTCACTGGAGCGGAGAACATGGCTATGATTTCATTGTGACAAACATACCACCTTACGCATAGAAGCTAAACACCAGCGACTTTTACGTTACTTTATTACTTTTGACAGAACAGGAAATAAACTTTTCGTATTCAGTTTTCTTTGTTTCACTCCTCAAATGAGTTACTGCCTTTCACCTCTGTAGGGGGGGGGGATAGATCAAGTATTTCTATACATAAAAAATTGCTTGAAGAGTCAGAATTCATTGCCAGTGACACAGTCTGCTGTACAATCCTTTGTCTTTTACAGTCCCATTGCAGGTATCATAGTCCTGAACAAGTAGAAACATTTATCCTGGACATGGGCGTGATTATAATGAAATCGAGAGAGAATGTATCTGTTGCTTTCAGAGCATCTGTTGCCAATGCAGCCACAATGGCATTAGCAGCAAAAAGCCACAGAACATTAACCGCTCTCAACAGAACTTCCAGATGGATTCTATTCTAATGGCATCATTATACGCTAAATTAAAAGCCGGGTAAATGGAAGTGTAAAACATTAAATGACTGGAGCAAAAAAAATCCTATGTCTCTCAAGCTTGAGCTGCCTTTAGTGGAGGTCTCCGACAGAGAGATTGGGAGCTGAGCCACGCAATACGTGTTAATCATACGCATATATAAAATAGTAATGAAGGAATGAATAGTACAGTAGGGTGGCAGTACACATCGCAATCCTTATGTTTAACACACCAACTGAGACTGAAATGGCTGATTTTCAGACTACTCAGGTGATACTTTCTGCACCTCGGCTTACATTTCAACCTTCGGGCTGTTAGATAAGTTTGAGTCCACTTATCAGACTAATGTGGCGATTTCACGCAGTTATCTTAATATCCTGAAAGTTCTCTACGTACTGTCTCTCTCATGCCTCCTCCTGCGATGAAGTAGGGAGGCCACAGTAGCAGAGGTACATAGGCCACGGAAACGTTGATGCAACATGCAACTGTGTGTGCAGACCTGGGGTCCTGACCCTGACTGAGACCTCCTGACCTCTGTCTGGGCCTCGACAGACACTCGTGGCCTTAACCTTTACCCTTTGACAAGCTGTTGTGTCCAAAACCACCTATGACCTCTTTCTGTACGGTCTGGCCCTTCTCTGGATCGATCAAACACAAGGAATGAAAAGTGACCAGGAAAGAGCAAGGTCATCAGACGACATATATAGAGATATCATCACCCGACAGATAAAGACTCAAAGCTATTTCAAAAGAAGCAAGTTGTTGGAGAAGTCACATCTAGACACAACTAGTCACAATATCTTTGTACGCATCTCATGCTATCACCACATTTCTTTGTTCAAATCGCTCTTAGAAAAAAGCGTTATCTAAAGTAATCGATGCTATGTTTGAGACCGGAGGCACAGAGAGTTGTGTATTGCGGTGGGAAGGGTTGGCAGCACTCACTGTTGTGAAGAGGGATGAAAGAGAGGGAGTTTGAGCTACTACCCTCTGACCCGCTAATTAAAAAAGAGAGACTCGACAAAACGCCATTATCAAAACAACTCTCCTAAACCCATTTAACACGACTTGTTTCCTGCACACGTAACAGCAAATGTAACTGAGCAACCCTTCTGGTAATAATTACTACTAATGTTTATATTGTGCGTATTAATCATAGACACGGTTTGTTTGTGTTTAATTGCGTGTTTCTTTTACTCACCTCTCTTTTGTGGCTGTGACTGCTCTCATTCACCACTTTATCTTTCCAAATGGCCACATGTCAGCTTGTGTTTTCTCTGCACCCTGCAACAGGACTCTGCCACCACTAACATTTATGTGAATTTAACTTTAATGTAAAAGATCATTTTGAGTGATTTCTCCTGTCTCTACCTCCTGCTCCTCGCCCCTTTTGAGTGTCCTTCCACCATGTTTGTCTGCCTTGACAAAAGCTTTATTACAGTAGAGAGTCCCAGCCATCTAGGTAATTGGCCCATTTATTTCAAAGGTACATTTAATGGTGTCTCTTATTTTTCAGCTGCATGCTGAGGATTAAAGTAGATCACAATGCCCCTTTTCTCATGGTTCTATTTTCTTCATTTTTAGAGGTGGTCAATTATTGAATTATTTTCACTTTTTCTTTCATCTGCAACATACAATAAATTGTACGGACCTCTTTAGTTAATGGTGGCGGTGGCATCAGGCAATGGGTGTGCATGTGCATGTGTGTGTGCATGTGCCCATGTGTGTATATATGTGTGTGTGCAAGCATGCATACCCATGTGTCTCTGTGTCTGTGTATTTGCTTTTGTGTATGTGTGCATATGTGTGTGTGTGTATGTATGCAAGTGCGTATGCGTGTGTGCATGTGCATGTGTGTGTGTCTGTGTGCGTGTGTGTGTCTGTGTCTGTGTGTGTGTGTGTGTGCGCATTTGTGTGTGTGTGTGTGCGCGTGTGTGTGTTTGTGATAAAGGAGATTTCCATATCTACTGTTCATACTGCAGTACAGGGGGGTCATGCCAGACACCCTCAATCCTTTTATTACGCACCCCAAAACATCAAAAGCCACGTAAGCAACCAAGGTGGAGAGAAATTACTTTGTGTGTGATTTCTCTGCCTCTGACTCTCATGTCAGCTCTCTCCTTTATGTCCGTAATTGTGGGTGATTATTTTAACTGTGAAAAGGGTAGCAGGTAATAGAGGCTGATTAAATCCAATGGACAGCAGCCCAGACAACCCTTAAGACACAGCCATGTAATAATACTGAGAGCCAGCATCACCTACATAGTCTGTCCACTCACCTTATTTACCGTGACACGGGGCCAGGTGCAATTTAATGCAGTTATTGTGGTGTTAGTCCCTATATTGACAGCTGTAAACAGTTGCGGTTAAATTGAACCTTACAGCACTGCCTTGGTTCTCTATGGTAAAGCTTATGTTACAGTGACAAAATGTGGTGGCATACTGCAAAATGAAAAGAATGCACTCACACACATGCATGTGCACACGCACACACACTCACACACACTCACACAGAGATGATATACTATCATTTGGCAACCACAGGCTGACACAACAGGGATTAGTGTCTGTGCCGAGATCTTTTTTACTGGTATCAAAAAACCTAATATGAAAACTATTGCTGCCAACAAGCATGAACTCCTCAGTTTTCATTCCTAAACTAGACACCTTGTAATCTCAACTAAAGGTATCCAGTTAAAAGGCCTGCTACAGCAAGTGCAATACAGTCATAATGGGTAATGGATAATACTAATTGCTGATGAAGTACCAATTTGTTATTCTGGGGGAAAGTTTTACTTGAAACACCAAATTAAAGATTAGCAAGTGAAACTTGTGCTATTGCTCCTTTAGCATCACAAGATACGTTTTCTGAATGTTACACACTGTAGGATTGTTAAATAAACACACAGAACGGAGGGTATTGTAGAGTAGGACATGCTGACATGAAACCCATGTGGAGTTCATGATTCCACGTGGATAAGAAATGCTGTAAGATTATTCTACGTATGGTATTATACAGAATTGTATCTTTTATGGTGTATGGTATTGTATCTTAAGCTTGGAATAAAGGGGTAATTTCTTGCTAAGTATTCTGTGTTTGTAGCATGAATGAAAATGAGAGAGTAATGCGCAGAAAAAAGTAATATAAAACAATAACATGGTAGATTTGTTTGTGCAAAATATCGATAGAAAGCTTTCATTCCTATTCTTCCACATTCAGGTATGAATTTTCAAAACCTTGCACATGTGTTGTATCCCCTCTCTTACAAAAGTTTCACACTAGGAACACTTTGAAAATTGAGACATATCGCCTGCAGTTACTCCCAAAACTTGGACGACTATTTATTTAGAAAACCGCTCCTGAAATTAAATCACCATCCACTATGACTTTGGAGTGAATTCCAAATGTGATCTATATTGATGAACCCGGGCTGGTTGAGCAGGCCAAAAGCACAAAACAGTCAGTCTGTTGGTAGTGGTGCCTGGGCGGATATAAATCACGTCTCCTCCGTGCTATTAACTTTCGGAGCTATAGGGAGGTTAGGAGTGTGGCGGCTACAGGAACATCCCCTGCAGAGACCCTCGGAGGACGGGGGACTTAACACCCAAGTAAACAACTCTCCCTGCCCAGCGGGCAGCACCAACAATACCCCATCCATTACAAGGAGTAGAGGAAGAAAGGAAGGGAAAGAAACAACAAACATTTATTTACTGTCGCCGTTGTCACTTTTCCAGACATTTTTTTCATGATTTATGATTGGCTCTGAGAAGCTTGAGTTGAATTGATTGGGTCAGGTGAAGTTAAGAAAAAGGCCGGGGTTCCACTGTATGGAAGCAGCTCAAGGGTTGCTTCTAGAAAGAATTGGCATATAGAGAGGCCCAAGAGAAGAGATACAAAACAAATCTTCATATTGCATGACAAATGAGTTCACTGAAAAACCTCTTTGTCCAAGGCTTCGGCGCTGGGATATAATAAACAATGGAAAATTGGAAAATGCGCTTTGATATTCCAGGCATAGCCTAGAAAGTAAAAAGATTGCCACACACACACACACACACCCAGTTTACATGTTTATGAATGACTTAGCAAGAACATCCAACCATTAACCATCATTACAGAGAGGAACAAGCCACCTCAGAAATAAACGTATCATCATTTGGCAAACGCAAAAGAATTTCTCAATTAAACGCAAGTCATCCCATTCATGGAAGAGAGGCACCTGTCATCTCCCTGGCTCTTGTGGGCTATGAGATATGTCTCGGCTCCTGTGGGCTACACAATAATGTGAGTCTGATTATTTTAACCACTGTGGTCCACCGACCACCAAACCTGAGGAAGATCAATTCACATACCAGAAATATCTGTAGATGCATGATGTGCCATAACTTCTCAGAGTAGCCTGAACACCAGCAGACATGACATGGCATAGAATATTCAATGTCCCTTTTAACCCTTCATTGCCCGTAAACGTGAGTGTGTTTGTGTGCAGTACGGTATATGACGTAGTATATGATGATGATGTAGTGTGTATATATGATGCTATGTAAAAGCCCCTTGAGACATGATTGTATAAAAGGGCTATATAGATAAACATGATTAGATATGATTAGATTAGACTCAGTAGCTACAGACTAGGATGCTACACATTGTAAAAAGGTACAAAACACACACAAACACTATGCTGTTTGTGAAAATGATAACAGAACAATCAAAAACATTTTACCTTAGCATGTTGTACTTTAATGAAACAGAACAAGCTCCATATAGGGTCTTTGATCTTTTGATTGTATCCTTGGCAGGTACATGTGAACATATTTGGTTATGTTGTGTCTGGTGGTACAGAGCATGTCTGGGATGGTGGGTGCAGTATAAGGTAACCAAGTCTTCCAGGTATGAACTCACCTGGATTAAGTGACCTGATACAGGATGTATCATCTTTGCCATCAAAGGCAAAATTATCTTATTTGATTATTATTTTTGAATAAATTCTAGATTAGGCTCAGAATTTCTTTTTTTCAGACTTAAGGGCTGCTATGGAATACTAGACATACTTCTGTTTAATTTATGGAACTATATCATATTGGCATTGTTTTAATGTAAATTCAAAAGCTTTTTGTTACACTATGTAGAGATCTAACTGTCCCTGTTACTCTAATATCTACAGCTTTACAATGTATGATTGCAATGTTATGTGTGACCATAAGTATAGATAAGATAGGTCATAGAATGAAGATTAATATTCAGGCCTTACTTTCAAATATCCTCCTTTGTGGACCAAAGACAGATGACCAACGAGCCAAAGTCGCAGTGAGAATTGGAAAAGTAAAGTCAGAATGGCAGTGGGGAGAGAAGGAAAGGAAAGAAGAGGTACAGCAAGTGATTATTGAGAAGACAAAGACCCCGCTGTCTTGGGCCTGACAGCACCCTCTACATCAGGTGCCCCCCATCCCTCCCTCCAACCCTCCCCAGGCTCGCCATCCCATTCCAGCCAGACAAGGGAATTTCCCCCTATCTCCGCCACCCACCCATCAACCATTTACCCTTCCATTCATCTCGCTTTTTCCACCAACAAATGGGAATAATAACACACAACAACACAACAACCAACAGATCGCTGTTCCTCCTTTCTCCACCTCACATCCAAACTCAACTCTTCAGGATGACGGGCCTTTTGATCAGACCTCTCAAGTCTGTCCCAGCGGGGGAAAGAGATACGTCTGAATCATGCAAAGAATGTAACTGGCAGGTTTTGGTGTGGTCTAGCCATCCTGTCTGCCAAAGAATTCCGTACAGTCCAGGCCTACAGTCGAGACGCCTGCCCTAACGCAAGTATTTGGTGTCGCAGACAAAGCTGGTTTTGCGTTACAGTAGATTATTCAGACACTTTGAGACAACCGGCCAACTCACAATAGAATTACAGATGAAGCGCTTGCTTATAGAGGTTTACATTCTTAAGATAAGCAAGGACAGGAGTTGTTGACTGTGTGCCTAAACATTGTCTGGACCCGGTCCAAAGGACATGAACTGGATGGCTGACTTCTCTTACCTGTGGATTTCCCCATGCCTTCAATCACAGCTCAGGCTGTTATTGAATGAGGTGTTTGTGAAGCGTGAGTCACCTGAGATTTTTTTTGACCACCAGCGTACCAGTGTGCGAAAGGTGAACATATTGTTCATTTAAAAGTAGAGACAGCCATTCTGCTGCGGTGGTCAACCGGTGGCATGGACATGGGCACATCTGCTCCTTCACTGCCAAGCATGAGTCTAGATGTAGACAGAAGTGCGCACACTATGGAGTCACATTCCCACTGTTCTGTTCAGTCAAAAGAGGTTGTTCCAAAACAAGACATTATGTGAAAGTGTCATTTCTCTGTGGTAATCCTTGAGTTTCTCGTATTTTTGATTTTGCCAACATTTGTGGTGATAAACACACATGGCTGTATTGTTTTTGCACTGCACTTCCCTGAGGTCACTTTACAGTCAAACAGTGTTGCCGGTGCTGCGACGTCTGAAGTTTGAGTTTCTGTAGGTACCACTCTTTTCTTTTTCTGTTCATCCATGGTGGCTATCGCTGCTCATGCTAACTACCGCGTTCATCTTCTACTTACAAACCTCTGTTGCTGCTGCCAGGGTCGTAAAATGCATCACTGCCTGCGCACCAAATGATTTTTTCCCCGGGAAAGACCTACCCGACACCGGGTGTTTGAACAGCAAATGTACAAATCGTTCATGAACTGGCTATAAGTCGAATCACTATTGTGTTATATCAATCAGCAATAGAGCGTTGCAAAATGTATATATTTAAATATTTACATACAAATTTAAATTGATTAGTCTTGCTCCACCACAAATGCCAATGACATTACATTTTGTAAACTATACAGTAGGCTACAAAGAAAGGCTATGTGGAGGTAAAATAAAGTGCCGATTCGGATATCTTTCCCTGCCAGGAGATTGGGACCCCGGGGGAGCAGACATCGTACAAAAGACGTTTAGCTCATACTTGTGACCTAGTGAGCTATCTGCCCCGCAGTGCGAAACACAAAGGGAACAACATACGTGATTCGACACATGCTCCCGTCCTGCTTTTTCAACACTCACGCTCTGTCTCTGTCACCCCGTGCTACTTTGTGACATCAACTTTTGGCACTCTGACAACCCAGTCAGGGTTTCAATTTACAGGGTAACAGCCATGACCTTTTTTCTTTCTTTTTTTGCAGTACTTTCACCTTGACTTGGCCCGACACAGCTTCTCTGGAACGTACAAGCCCTTCACAGGCTGTTCTTTGAATCTCCATGTTGGACATCTGTATTCTCCCTCCAGTCACATGACCGGGTTGTTGTGAATTTGCTGCCCTGAAATGACTCCTGAACTCGGACAGCTCTGTCTCTGAGCATCCACGGTCTTCTTACCTGTCTGTAAAGAGTGCATCTTCCACAGGCCTTGATTTCACAAAGAGCATAAATAACATTGCTATTTATGTTTGTTTGTTATAAACACAAAATGTTATGAGCTATTCTGTTACAGTCCAAAAAAAGAGGGACTTTAGCAAACAAAGAGATTCTTCCTAATTCAATGGGATTTTGGACAGAGGCATCACTCTATTCTGTTCTTAAGTTAGTTTCAATTGTCCTAATGAACAATACAATGGTCTCTGGAGATACGGTGATAAGAGGTGGGGACCTGAAACCAAACTCACCTGGATAGAGTTTCTAGTATGAGGTAATCCTTAACATTTGTTTCACCATCCAACAAATGCATTTTGGGATCCCTGAGTTAATGTCTCAAATGTGTGTTAGCAGACAGGCTTACATGATCTCTTTACTAACTTGATTGTCACTATACTGTAGTAAGCTATACGTGCAGCAATGAGGCCGTCGGACTCAAAGTATGAAAGTGTGTGAGTGAGATAAAGAAAGAAAGAAAGAAAGAAAGATGAAGAGATTGGAGAGCAATATCACTGACATTTGTTTAACTGACAACTCAACTGGCGTTGAGTAATGAGACATACTTTGAGTGCTGGGGATGTGTCATCACCTGCATGTTTGCCATTCAATCCGCATAGCCTTTTCCTTGTTAATTTACACAATAGCTGAATATGAGCATGCACAGGGCCAGAGTTTTACCTCGAGCCAACGGTGCCGAGTTACAAGTGAACCCAGGATGGAAGGTAAAGTCACACTGACAAGATCTGAGAAGGAGGGAGTTCAAGGAAGGAAAGGTGTTATGTATGCACATGTGTGTACTCTGTGTGCGAGTGTGTGTGTGTGTGTGTGTCTGTTTGATTTGTAAATGGAATGTGTCTTGCATCCATTTCAATAGTACTTGTATTCAGCATCAAACTATCTAAGATATATCGTGTGTACACAAAATCACTGCATCAGGATAAAAATGTACATCTATAGTGATGATGTAGAGGGGAAATGCACAGTACACCAGCTCTGGTCACTGCTATGTGACATAAGCAGTGGTGGAAAGAGTACTAGAATGTCCTACTGTTACCTTGGTGATATTAAGAGGAATTAAAAGTACCGGTGTTAAAATCTGCTTCAGTAAAAGTAAAAAGTAGCTCATTTATTTTTACAAAAGTACAATAATTCAGTAAAAATATACACAAGAAAAAAAGTACATGAGAAAGCCACTCAATTACAGTAACGTGAGTAAATGTAATTAGTTGCTTCCACCCATGGACATAAGTATCACTTATCCACAATAGCTTATCATCATAATATCGTTATTCATCACGTATATGATATATAACCACATTATACTGCACGATACTGGACACTGTATCTTATAGGATGACCTTTTCCCCCAGATTTTTGTCAGATTTTGGGGAAAGATACCGTCTTAATTTAATCCGCGTTTGGGAATTCCCAGAGTATTTACCGCTATCATTATCGTCTGGGCTGTGTTTGTGTGTGTGTGTGTGTGTGATGAGCTACCTGATGCAACCAGACAAACAATATGCCTGCACCGACAGTATCAAGGAAACAGAATGAGGCAGACATGGGTGGGCCTTATATGAGCTTACACACACACACACACACCGTTTTTTCCTACTCTGCATATGCCGTCTCTCACAGTCCATGTCCTGCTGCATTGTTTTGTGTCAAAAGCCACCCACTCCAACCCACACCTGCTCAGCAACACCGCTTTCCACGCAGAGCCCTGAAAACCCCTCCACAAACATCTGTTTTCTGCAAATGCCCCCATTAGATGTCTTAACGTATTGTTTGGTGACACGCACCCGTCGGCTTAATCACCACATTTTGCGAAGTTACGACCTCGATCACCATTCCAACTTTAAAATAGCTCTGCCTTCAGCCCGACTTGGCTAACAGGAAACCATTAAAGCAGCAGCAATTACCATCCCCATCCATCCACACGGTCCCTATTTTATTTTAATCTGTTTAAGTGCATTTTCTACGCAAGGTTAAAATATGAATCCCCGCCGCCCCCTCCTCTCCTCGGCGAGGCAGGGTTTTTCTGGCTTACTTGAGAGCACAATTTACGACTGATTTAATTTAGCCTCCGTAAACATTTCTAACGACATTAGGCCCAGTGCACACACTGACTGCCTCTCCCTCTTATTCCATTAACTCCTAAATCAGGTTTAAAGACCATACTGATGCTGGATGCTATTAAGGGTGATTATCAAAACAACAGACAATGGGGCAAAGTGTTTACTAACTGGTTTAGTCATAATTTTGCGTAACCAGGACAGATGGGAACACTACAAATTACGAATCAATCTGTTCAATAATGAAGGACCTCGCCGTGTCCTCGCTCGGTCAAGTCCATTGTCACATGGAACGACATGTATGTACCGAGCCATTTCACCGGATGGATGAAACATGTCAACGATGATTTTGGGGTTTTTGACTCTGTACATGTGACTTAGTCAAACAAAAATAAAAACGCTGTCCTCTACCATACGATAAAAGCTGTACAACTTGAAGTGCTCTCCATGGATCGTGCCCATTCGGCTTGTTTGACAAGGACTAATGACGGCCGTCCATCTGCATACATGCTTACAGCTGTCTCCCATCCTCGTCCTGGTAATGATTGTGTTATTAACCCCGAACCCCCTTTCAAACTGCCATTAACTGCCGGGGGAGAGAGCGGGACTCAAACTGTCTCCGCTCACCTGTCACCAAAGCACTGCGGAGGACGGTTTGATCCGCCCTGGCTATCTATCTCTGTCAAAGATAGGACCAGGAGGATGGAGAGGGATCACATCCACACACAGATGGGGAGCAGTGCGAGAAGGCTGAAGAAAGCAAAGGGTCAACGTTGAAGGACTCTGATGAACTATCTTTGGTGGACATTTTGGAGAAATAACATTCTACAGTACAATGTTTGTCATATCTCATCAAAGTAATTTGTCGTGAATCATAAACAAAGACCTTATCACGATTGCTGCTTGCTATTCCCAAATGTATGAGCCACATTTGTCTTGTCAACAGCACTTGTTCTAGGTCCTTTGGTCTGACACTTTGAAGGTTTCACTGATAGCTATTTCCTTCCAAAACCCCACCCTCACCCCACAATGTGGGCCAATTGCAATGAGGATGTGTGGTATTGGGCTCGTATTTGCATGATCATCAAAGCCCCATGTGACCTGTAAATTGCCTTGACATATTTCGCCAGGCTCTCTCCTGAACTCTTCCCCATCCCAGGTAGGGGGAGTGTATGTGTGTGTGTGTGAGCGCGCGTGCATGTGTGTGTGTGTGCCTGAGGGGTTAAAGGTGAGGTGTGCAGCCGTGGGTTGGACAGGGCCTTCTGGCCTCTCCCAGTGATAGATATGCTAATACCCTCCATTCACTACACTTCACTCCCTTTATTTCCCCCAATTCAAGCAAATGCCAGTGAAACTGTAATTAAGCCGTGTCCAGGCAAAAGACTGACTGCTGCTTTTAATGAAGCCCCATTGATTATCCCTTTATTTGCTGTTGGTCTCCCTATAGCATCCACAGGCCTGAAACAAATGGAAGTTAAAAGTGCAGCTCTTCCCAGCCAGGTTGTACATTGGCTGTTTAATTAAAAAATCCTGTGTGTGTATGTATCTGTGCTCCTCTCTCTTTCTCTCTCCCTCTCTCTTGCTTTCACCCTGCGTGTGTGTGTGTGTGTGTGTGTGTGAGTGTATGGCTGCAAATCACAGCCCAGCGTGCCTGTAGGCTAATCTAGGAGTAGAATAATTTAGTGCCTCTCCAGAAGACTAAATGGAAAAGAGTTCTAGAAGTTTCCAAACAAAAGCAAAGCGGACACTGTTAATTGTGAAACAGAGA
>OMOT01080779.1:0-13562 GCA_900312575.1 Acanthochaenus luetkenii
TTTAACATGCCTACGTAATAAAAACAATCAAATTGCTAATGGTCTGGACATGATGTGTATCAATACCATAATAGTTCACTCGTGGCTTAAAAATCCCACTATAAGCATTTCAAATGTATAGACTCATAGAATTATAGCAGTAGCTTCTTCAAAAAGCATTCCATTTTGTAGGGAAAGCAAATAAGTGGCATTGCTCTAAGTAATCATTTCCCTACTGAAAGTGCAATAAAAATTCCTTGGGGCATTCCGAAGGGGCAGTTGTACTGGAGAGCTTGGAGGGGGGTCAGTACCCCTCCATCATAAACCCAAGTGTTGGGACAAAGTAGTTTCCGCACAGCCAGCAGATACAGACCACCCAAAGAACAACACTGCTTTCCTGATTCGGAACAATACCTGTCCAAAAATACATTAAAAAATCCAAGCAAAGCCCAGGCATTTTTCACAGTTAATAGTGCATCTTCAATGGAAAGATCTTAAAACATTTTCTCTCATGGTGAACAATGTCAGCTCTAAATTGTAGTATTTTAAAAAAACAAAAAAAGAGACAAAATTTGATCTACAAGGTTTCTGCATGACTCATCCGAAACGGCCTAAAAGAACTTGCGGTTTATAAACTGAGATGAGATGAGAAGGGTGTTGCTGTGTGATTCAGTTGATTCGAGTACTTAAGCAGTTGTTAAGGGATCAAATTATATTAAGGCCCAAGCCGCCTCTGTGCACTGTGATACCGCAAAACATAGAGATAGCATGGCTAGATCGGCTTCATCATTCCACTGTGTATTCTTTTGAGTGTGTAGCCCTGTCTAGAAAGCCTATTTCCGGCGTCCTCCCTCTCCTCCATGCCACAGCTGTTCACAACACAGCTGTGTGGATCTTAATGGCAGCCTCGTCAGCAACGGGCCGTCCAGTGTCGTGTCGGCCCCATCTCTCTCCTCTCCTCTCTGCCGCCCGCTCCAAATAACCACTACCGGAATGTTCCTGGATGCCGCCTGAGGGCAACACATGAACGGGGATTGTGGGGTGAAGTGCCGTATCGGCAAATGCAAGGGGGTAAGGGGGCGAGAGCAGTGCAACTCCTTCACCTATAAGCTAGCATGGAATTTCACAGGCAGAAGCATTTGGTGCCATTTTTGTGAGCAGGCAGCAACCTGAGACGCCAGAATGCAGCTCAGTGGGTAAACTTACAACCCCCCCCCACCTCCTCCTCCTCCTCTTCCCCTAACACACCACCACCACCCTTCCTCACCACCAGTCACCACCCCTCTACTTCCCCACCACCCCTTCTCACCCCTGTCCGCTTGTCCAGGCTTCTGCTTACGTGCACAATTTCACAATTAGTTCAGGACGACTTGCCCCGGCAGCCTCTCGCACTATCGTCACCGGGGAGTATAATGTCTCTCACACCCTGTGTATTATGTTTGCATCATTTCACTGAACAAATACTGCAGTCCGCTCCCCTAGTAGAATTTTCAATTGCTTCTCACATCCATGACACCTTGTGGTGGGTGCCACCTTGGGGAACAGGACAAGAGAGGGGTTACAGGGTTTCAGAAACGCAAGCCACAAACATTGGCCAATGTACAAATGTGTGTGTGCTTGTACACTGTCTAACATACACATACACGTTCGCTCTACAAAGACGCGGCCGGTTGCAGCCAACAGTTGTCCGATGTGCTCCGATATACCTAAAGTGCAGAGTTGGCACCACTCATCAGCCCATACAGCTAGAACAAGGCTGTGCTATAAAGTGCTGAAAACACCCAAGCCATAAATTAGTTTGATTTATCTATATCCTCCTACATCCTGAACCCCAACCCCTCCCAGAGATAGAGTGAAACCGATCTCCTGACCTTTCACCATTTTATTCCTCTGTTTTCTTTGATCCTGCGGGGTATCCATTTCCAATTGGCTAAGCACTGGAGGGTGGAAGGGTGTTTACCCCAGTGAGAGTATGGGACAGTGTATAAGCCACACAAGGCCAGAGCAGAGCCACACAGATTGTGCCTCGCTTTAATGAAAGCACTGCCTTCATCTTTTAAAGTCACACTGATACTTGTTGAGTCACACGGTAAGCATCAAATTATTAACGGATTGTGCGATTATATCAGGAGGGCTGTGGAGATTTCCAGCCCCAGCTTTGACTGATGTGCAAAACACTGAATTCAAAGTCCGATTGTGAGTTGCATTTAGTTAGCAAGCACACCACAATCTTCCATGCCAAAAGAGCTGCCATGTCCAGACGATTGTACAGTTATTGATCAATGCCCAATGCTGCTTCATGCTTTATATTTATTGATGGGTATCCAGAAACGTATCAAAGTCTCTGTTGACTCACAACATCCAATAGATGACATAACTGTGTATCTAATCTTGGAAACCATGAATGAGTCCCGTAGGCTCAAAATGCCTGCCTAACAACTGTTTATTATTCCATGTTAAACTGATGGAATTTCCTCACATTTCTTCATGAATTCCTCACACATTTCCCTGAGAGACACATATGTCTATGCATACCACCAGAATGGCTAGTATGAAGGGTTAGCTCCTGGGGCAGGTTGGGGTTCAGTGAAACGTTGCCATCACAGGGAATTGTACCTGTGGTCTTCCAGTCACTATATGGCCCCTCTAACTCCCAGGCCACCTTGGTCTGCCACTGGTGAGCCTAAACATTTGTCAAAATGAAGATTTGTCAGAAGAAATAATCCTGTTCCTCCTAGTTCCTAAAACGACGTGTTGGGAGTGCCAACAGGTTGCAAGCATATGACTGTTGGGTGCCGGTATGTTAGGTGCCAAGCTGAGTTTACATTTAAGAACCTCTGCTGTACCTCAAACAGCCCCCGAGCCACGGGAAAGATCCTCCTGACAACCTGCAAGGCCTGGCTGGGGTCAGACAGGAAGGGCAGCCAGCAGAGGGCAAAAGTCACCAACACTGTTACAGCAATCCTCACCAGCAGGAACAGCCTGCGGTGGGAGAGAAGAGGCGACACACAGAGAGGAACGCATTACCTCTGAGACGGGCGGTTCAGATGTACCATACACACTAAAACAACATTTAGATATTTACTGTAAAGCATTTCGTGACATTATTTTGACGTCATTTGCCAGAGGAATTTCTAAACGTTGACATTAGCATGCAGCTTACGTCTGTCTACCGATAGTGCTCGAATTATCCATATGTACTGTCTGCATGTCCTAAATTGGGGATTTGACCCTCTGCTGAAGAATGCAGTGAAAGCCATGCATCAGCTGAAAGTCTTTAGTGTTCTGTGGGTCAGGGTATGTTGTCAGCTGTAACTGTGAAGCTGCTGGTTAAGTTGCACACACAGGAATAGCCGAGGAGTTTGGGCATGGCGAGAGTGTCATCTGGACATATCTTCCCCCTGGCCCTTCTAATCCAGCTCGCCATTTGCTACTAAATGCCCTTGGTACATTGTTACTAGATAAACAGACACTGGACACACTAGTAACAGCATCCAATCTGATTACCTCAGTAACTCTGTGGCTCTCCTGGGGACGGTGCGCTCTTACAGATTTACATTACAATTACGGTATGCAGAGTGCCTAACAATATAACCAATAAACAAAACAACAATGTTGAGTAATCATGATTGCATAGAGAAGAGCATAAGACCCCTTGGTTCATATGTCAGGTTTCCTGGCAGGATGTTGGCTTGGGACATTTTGCACCAGTGACTGTTATGATACAGACATGAGTTATCATTATCACTGACTGAAAATAGTACTTAGAAATGCTGCTGTCTTGTACTATACTTTCTGTAAAAACCCTCTCTTATTGTATTTATTTCCCTAGTGTGTCTCTCTAACATGATCATTCTTTGGTCACATTCTATTGTCAGGGCACTACAGCTCTGACCTTTGACTTCCTTACTATTGGTTGCTTGTAAGAAAAACCAAACTCACCCCCGCCCCAGGCCCAGTTTGGCACACTTGCCCAGCAGGTAGCAGAAGAAGGGCAGAGCATGGTAGAGCTCCATCTGTTTATAGTTGAGAGCCAGGGAAAAGGCCAGGGAGCCCAGTGCATCCCAGCCCAGACCCAGAGCCAGTACCCCCCACAGGGCCAAGCCCAGGCTCACTCCATTGTACCTGATAGGGTTAAGGTCAATATCGGACCACTGGTGTTTCTACTGTAGGAGGTTGAGTCTGGTTTTTAAGGGACAAACACCCTAGAAAACAGTGGCCGGTCCAGGGTGACGAGTTCATGTGCGTCAAACTCTCACTGTTCCGTTTCCTTGGTGTCTGAATAACAACAGCTCTGAAAAGAAAACCAGTGCTGCTGCAACAAACTAATGAAATTACAAAAGTATAAATATTATAGCCTTGAAGAAGGATATGGTTGCAATAATACCGTTTCTAAATTAGTAATTAGTTTTATACGCTTACTAATGTATTTGTTTCAATGAATTTCAATCAAAGCATAACAACTGAATACCAAATGAACTAAAGACCATAGCAAATATCTTTCTAGGAGAATGAATTACATCAAAAGTAAGTATAGTTCAGATGTATTATGGGTGACAGCTTCTTTTAGGATCGGGCCTTTAAAGTCGATAGCTGCCACTTTGAACATCAGTATTTAGCATTAACCCATCAATGAAAATTACAATAATGGTAAGAATAAATTGACTGCATTTTATATAGTGCTTTTTACAGTATTTTTCAGATGCCAAAAGCGCTTTACAATTACCCTCACATTCACACACACATACATACACCGTTGGCGATGATATCACATCTAATATATAATATAAATTGCATCTGTATATAAAGGATACTGGAAATGCCCATAGTCAACGAGAATTAGCCCTGGGTAGAGCAGGACGCAGAGGAGAGTGCAAACCTGGATAAGAACATATAGGTTAGTTGATGTAAGCACCTAGCTCCAATCTAATTACAGTCCAGTGTTATCATTTATATACAATCATGCTCAAACATGTATGCACCCCATGAACTTTTGTGATGTTAAAAGAGATATCTACACAAAGTACTCTATCAAGGTGAAGAGGACATTGTAAACATGCAAGTGAAGGTACTGAAGTTTAAGTACAAGAAGAAAATCTGGTACACGTTAGACAGCATCCATTGTTGTTAAATTATATTGTTAGAAAATATTGTTCAATATTTCACATCAGTCTGTCATTAAGGATATTTAACAATATGTCTGTTCTAATTCTGCCTTTTTGCAATCAAAGTTGTTATGGTCTGATGTAGCAACTGATAATATAATAACTGTCTGATAATGTACGAAATTGCCAAAATGTAATAAAATGTCCCTCTAAATTGGTTGAAAATTTAGGAAGACCTGTTGAAATGTAACAACTTCCTGATAATATAATAACATCACATTATTACATTAACTGGCCATTATGACTTTATAAAGTGTGTAAAATATTTTTAGCTTTCGATGTAATAATAATAATATTGTAATAATAATGCAATAACTATTATTACTACATTATCACATTCTTCTTATGAGTTATCACATTATTAGTTAGTAATATTATACATCAAAAGTTACAACTGTTCCACCCCTTGTGAAGTCATAATGGCCAATTAATGTAATAATGTGATGTTATTACATTAATAGTTTTTATTACATTTTCAACCCATTAAGAGGGACATTTTATTACATTATCAGTTGCTACATTCCCTCAAAACATCTCAATGAGATTGTACAGCGCAGGATAGACATGAAAAGAGTATGACATGTGTGGTTCAGTTAAGGGTGGCAGTGGTGTCCAGTTCCTCAGTGTTTGTAATCTGTTTTAATGAGCCTGGGTCCAAGGGTGAGAGAAAAACAAAATGTTAATTTGAGTCTCTGGTTGAAATTAAGATCCCCTGCAACACTAGACATTAGTCTTACCTTCTTCTTAGAGGATCCATCAGTTAGGTAAAAACAGTATAAAACAACAGCAGGTAAGTATATCAACAAATCTGCAACCAGGACTGAAAGAGAGAAAATAAGCATATCATCCTGAATCTTTAGTGTATGGCAAAAGAACAGTATGTTTTTCATGATGCATGATACATTAATATCATACTAACATCTTCAACAGCTCTGATAGCTCTGAATATTTGTAATTAAAACGGCATCATATGAGCCCATGCGGCTGAACCTATGGATGCACCAAATAAATCAGCTAATCGTTCAAACTATCAATCCATCCCTCAATCATGTAAGCAGATGTTAATGCTTTCTACGCCATGTTTAACAAATCACTATACAAGTCAACTATCAATATTATTTTAAAGGTGAAACAGATGTAAATCATGCAAGCTCTATTCCCTCTAGTTTCTTGTGGTGGCTGTACCTGTGGCTCTCATGAATAACTTGTGTGCCGGGTCTTCATAACCTCTAGATTTGTGTAACTCCACCCATTCAGGGTTGATCAGCTTGGCTCTGCAGGAAAACACAGACATCAGGAGGACTGAGTTTGATCCTAACTGAGTTTGATCCTAAAATGAAAGGCAGTGTTTCAAGCGGTGCAGTCATGACTATATGGTATGCATATCAGCAGACCAAGCCACCAGAAAGCTCTCAGGTTGACCAAGAGTTGATATAATTAGTTAGTACTATCAATACTATTTATATGTCAATAAAACAACCATGACCCTGCTAAAGGAGCGACTGAGCTGTGACGCAGACTGTGACAAACATATATATTTCACTATACATACATATATATTTCACTATACATAAGAGGGCACTGTGGTTCTTATGCCTGCACATATTCACCTGCTTTTGTGTTATCCAGCTGTGATTAACCTGAATCAAAGTGACTATTGACACATTATGTTAACAGGACATGCACACACTGGTACATAAGCACACAAACTATTAGCACAATGTATTCACGTATTGATCCTATCATTCTTCTGGCAGCCAAGATGTCAATAATGATCTATAATCTGATTTGACATGAGTGAGGCTAACATGATAAGGTTTTCTGTCCAGCCAGACTTAGAGGTGAATGGACAACCAAATGGCTCAGTGGGCTGAGATGTACACCACTGACTTGCAACATCATGGGTTTGAATAGGGCTCTCAAACTTTGTCTCATGTTCTCCCTTTAATTTTTCTCCCCCATCGTTCTTGCTATTGTTCAATGTACATTAATCTACTAAAGCAGAAATGCAATTTTAAAAAAAACATACATATGAGCGCAGAGCAGGCTGTGGTAGGCGGTCAGAGGAGGGTAGTCAAGACCCCAGTAGTTCAAGTCATTGTCAGTAGTGTTGACGTACCTGGAGGAATACACATGCAACATATTTACTTTGAAACCATATAGGAATTAAAATATCTGCCAGGCACTCAGCAAAGGGGGCACTCTCAAGGCCCAAGGAAGATATTTTGGCTTACATGGTCTCAGACTTGGCTACAGACAGTGACCATGGTGGTTGTGGTTTGCATTAGTGCAGGCTTAGGCAACCATGTGCCATGGAGGGCCGAGAGTCTGCAGGTTTTCATTCCAACCAAAGACTACAGCAGGTGATTTCACTGATTAAAACACCTTCAACCAGAGAGGAGCTAATCAGTTAAATCACCTGGTGTCGTGTTTGGTTGGAATGAAAACCTGCAGCCTCTCGGCCCTCCATGGCACATGGTTGCCTATGCCTGCATTAGTGTGTGTGTTTGGTCTGACCACAACGGCAACATTCCCCCAGTTCAATTGGCTTCAAAGATAGTAACTGGTCAGAGCCCAAAATGGGTCATAATGTTTCTGATGGGCTCCCACAATATGTTTTGAAGTGCTTAGATACCTGGGTGAACTCTGACTTCTCAAATCTGGGACACGCAGCAAGACAACATTTCTCAAAAGCGGACCCTTGACCAAACACAAGGTGCGTGGAGGCTTTTAGACTGACCATTCCTGAACAGGGAGATTGTAGGTGACTTCTTGCCAGTGCCTTTGGGCTTCGTAGTCGCCGAACATGGGTGGTGTTCCCGCCCCTGGAGAAAAGTCATTCAGCTGTCAGCGTTAACTTATGGGAAACTAATGACCACCTTAAGACTCCATACAACAAGCAAGTTGCCCGGCTAAGTCTTATCATTATCACGGCTACCAACGTCTAGAGTCACACATTAGTTCATGGTAGAAAATAATAATACAATCAAACGAGCTGCAGGAAAAGAAGGACTGTGATTCTAACACACTTCCTACCTGAATAAGAATTTAACGAAACGCCCCATCTCACGGTAACACCAAGCATAACACAAATGGATACGAGACTCCAGGTTTCCATGCTTTCGAGAGCCGGAAATAGCTTTGTTTCTGCTGGAAAGGAAAAGCTAACATTTGTTCAATTGAGACGGTTTTGGAGTCTGTTTACATTTCCTGTTTCCGTCATCGACAAGGGCCCCGTAGCGCTCTCATTGGCCACTGGGCGTTGACGTTTCCTCGACGCGACATGAGGCATTCAGGGAAACCTGGACGGGGAAGTGTCCACATCAGCGACGGGTGGCTTCATACGCGATGTGAGCAAAATTTTATCATACGAGTCTTAAGCTAAAAGGTCGCTTCTCGTTTATAGTTGCCACTTGGAATTGAAAACCCTAAGTTCCCTGTTAAATGAATGCATTGTCAGTTTAGATCATATTGGTGAGGTGATGGATGTCATGCATTATTTTTGACGGTCTATTTTTCCAGTAATACAACAATAACTTGGACAAAGTTGGTTCTGATGATGAATTCGGAGATTGGAAGCTGTGTTTTTTATTCAACTACAAATGAACATTGCATTATCACATTGCTTCCAATCTAATGTGAGAAAGTAAAGTAAAAACAGCATAGGTTAATTTTGTTAAACGTTATAAGGATAGACCATGGACTGAAATGGGAGGAAACCCTCAATAATCCTCTACAATGAATACCATGCTTTGTCCTTGTCATTGGTGGTAAATGTATCCTTTGTTCTGTTTCCCCAATTATCACAGCAGTATCAAAAATTATAGTCTGTCAGGTCCATTTCAATTAGTGTATTATGGGACAACTTTTGTATTTCCATCCATCTTCTATACGATATAGCTATATATTCGGAGTATTAGCCCAAAACACAAGACAATTCTGAAATGAAATATGTTAATTCTGAAATGAAAGATGTTAATTCTGAAATGAAAGATGTTAATTCTGAAATGTAAGATGTTAATTCCTCATTTCAAAATGTGTCATCTATTCATTATCTTTGTTGCAACTCACAATGACATTGGAACATTCATTACATATAATCAAATAGAGGGTCAGTTGGCTTATGCGTAACTAGTTTGCTGTAACCCTCCTTGTACAGATCTGTACCCTCCACATCCTCTCCCCTCACCGTGTAAATCTCAGCCATGGGGCATGTTCTCCTTTGTGACCTTTTCCTCTGTTGACATCGACTGTCTTTGTTCCCAAGGTGTTGGGAGTTGTTGGGTGAGACACGTTCCTTGTGGTTCCGGCATCAATTATGTATAAATAATAATAACCTTGGACAACTGCTGATTTGCAATGACTTTCATTACAATGGGAGCAGCCTATAACTCACTGGTGCCCATTAGTTATTAATGCCTGGGCACGCCAGCTTTACTTTGGCATTTATTGCTTCATCTCTATGCCTTTTTAAATATTCAGTAACTGCTGTACCTACATTTACTGTCTGTGATCTGAGCCCGGGAGAAGGCCCAGGCTATAGCTTGTGGTGGAAGATGACCTAGTTATAATGGAGGCTTGGGCCTTGCTCGCCAATGCCACGGTAGTCTGTTATATCTACCTACAGTCAAAATGGCAAGTTTGGTACAGCAAGCCAAACTTCATCTTTTTGTTTTTCACACTGTTTAACATGGAGACCAATAAAGACCTATAACCACAAGCTAAGTTTTTGTTGAAAAATCAAGGAGGGGTTATAATCTTCAATTGACATCGAAAAATTATAGTCTGTGTGTTATCTGGTTTATGAATCCAAGAGACGTAGCCATCATAGAAGTCCCATTGCTACTTCTTCCCTGCAGATACGCTCTTGCATCAGCGATGAATTGTTTGGAGAATCCTGCAGTATTAATACAGCATAGTTGCAGGGTGGGAAGACTTCTACAGCAGTTACCACTGAACTATCCGTGCTGTCGGAAGCCGGGGAAGTTAGGAGGCTAAGATTAAAATCCGGTCTGTTACAGTGACACTCAAAATGGGGATGACTTTCTCTTGATAAGACAAAATATTTTTCCGTGTGAGGAAGTATTACCCTATAGCCAAAAGGTAGATGTTTAATTTCCTGCACGGCATACCTGAGTGTGAATCTGCTATTACATAAAAGCTAGACTCTGCCTCCATCTTCATGTGCAGTTTTGACATTGTGAGACTGCAAAGCAATTTATGCTCTCAGTGATGAACACCACACTGATACTATGACACAGGTACACAGATAAAAACGAAATGTAAATGGATACATGAGTCTTACTGACAGATTATTTGTATAGGTGGCTGTGCGCCTGCGACAATAACATTAGATTTAAAAAAGGGTGTTTGGTTACGAGATAGTATTTTGTTTATGCACGGAGAACAAGAGATGTGATTTACATATAATTGTTTGTCTTAATGAACGCAACATTCCCAAACAAGCCCTGTTCATTCTTAGATGTGCTCCGGTGTGTGCATGGGTATCATGCACCGATTTCAGTTTGCAGAATGATCATCATAAAAAAAGACAGACACAGCACTGCCCACTTCAAAAGGCAGCCAATTCTGATTATAAAAGCTATATATCATCGCCAACCTTGTCCCCATCTCTCTGCCTCTATCGCCGTATCTGTTTCCTATGTCACTGTCATTGCCTATGCTATTGTACATTCCACTGTTTGTCCCGGCACCTGTTCCCCACTCAGCCGTCCTGGTGGAGGATTCCTCTTTGACTTGGCCCACCCAAGGTTTCTTCCATTTTTTCACCTAATAAGGTTTTCTTGGAAGTTTTTCCTTGCAGCCTCGAGGGTTTAAGTCTGGTGGTGCTTGGTAGTTTAGACCTTGTAGAATAGGTAGGCTTGCTATGGTTTGCTAAAAATTTATATTGTGTCTTGTGCTTTGTTCTGTCTCCCTATGTTTGTCTTATACTATTCTGTAATTCCATTGAACGTTGTTCAGGTAGATCTAGTTTGGCTCATTTTCTATAAAGTCCTTTGAGACATGCTTGTGATAAAGGGCTATATAAATAAATGAACTTGAACTTGATTATAAACGTAGACATATAAATAGTTACACACTTAAGCATGTAAACCGCTGATGCTTTGATTGCATTTTAGTCAGGTTGGGCAGATAATCCAATTAGTCCAATTAGTGTGTGTAAACAATTTGTGTGTATGAAATAGAGTATGTGTTACCACAATACACTGTTAATAATGTGAGTAAGAAAGTGAGTGTGTACCATTTCCTAGCCTATTGCCAAAGAAGGCACACAGAATTTCTTCCAGAGAGGGACTCTGACCTGACCATGGACTCTGTTCAGCCTGAACAGTCGTAATCAAAATGACACTGTATCAGCGCAAACACAAGCAGCTTTATTATTTTAGTGTCAAACTCCATAGTTTTGCGGTACATAAACTGTAGTTTGTTTGCCCTCTTTAAGAGAACCATTTCCACGATTGAGTCTCCCGAGAGGGATTGGTCCAGTGTTATTCCAAGATAAGTCACACACGATCTAACCTCAATGCAGTGGTGAGCGGTGACCTCTGGAGCTGGGCATGCGTCATCAACCCCCACCTGCTACGACCCCCACCCACCTCTACAAATGAAATGAAAACACTGTCAAACTCTTCTCCCTGTCATTGTAGTTGCTCTGTTGCTGTCTAAATTTCACTCACAGAATACTCCAAGCCCTTGGATGTCATTTTGCAATGATATTCCTTTTTTTCTTCAAAAGTCCTCAGTCACATTTGACAAGTAAGTTAGTGTGTGGCGCTGACCTAACCGGGCAAGGGAAGGGACAATCAGCTAGCTGGTGGCAGTGTTGCGCACGCGTGTTTCCAAGATTAGCTGGTTCACAGTCAGGTTTTCTGTCCACCATTCTCACAGTCATGCATACATGCATTGCTGTATGAATACAGCTGGAAATGACAAAGAGCGCATGCGCGAAGTAAGCTGACAGCTTGACAGCTTTTCTATGGAGTTCCACAAGGCTCATGGCAAGGATTTTTTAAATTGCATTCCCACCACATCGCAGTATTGCAGTTTGAAAATAAAATTATTGGACAGTAAGAAACAAATGACATGTTTTAATGTAAATAATGCTTGTGTTAATTATAGTAAAATAATAAGTTGAAATCGAAAAACAATCTTTCTTTTCAAATGCCTTGGGCATGCGCCACATTCATAGCTTATTATGAGCGCTCACCACTGCTTCAATGACATCTCCTGCACAGGTTCCTTTGATTCTATCGACTTTATTTAGCCTTTGTTTAGTCCCAAATAAAACAGATTTGTTTTACCTTGATATAATGACAGTTTGTTGTCAATTAGCCACCCCATTACCAATTCAAGTTCCTTGCTCAAGACTTCCTCTATCTTCTCTGACACTATCAGAGCCAAGTCATCGGCATACAGCAAAGGTTTGCACCTCACAGATGCCGACATGTCATTTACATATATTTAAAACAGAATGGACTCCTGAGGCACCCCACATGTCACCTGCATGATCCCTGAAAGGGTCCCCTCAACATCACCTGAGATCTGTCCGTTAAATATGATTCAAACCATTTAACTGACATTTTATTTAGACCCAGACACTTCAGCTTTGATCAAATAATTGTATGGTCCACAGTCAGTGGCGTGTTGTGACTTTTCCGCTAGGTGGGGCGGTCAGCACGTGAGATTATCATTATTTATTTTTTTGCCCAGTCCCCTAGGATTCATCATTTTCATACTAGTCTACTTCCAAACTTCTAATACATTTCAGAAATAAAAACGAAAAGTATATATTTAACAGAACTCGTTTATTTTTCAGTTTGCATATCATTGTCTGACACTATATTTCATTTATGTAATGTAGGCATAACATGCATGCATTGAATTAGACAAATTAAAATGACAGGTAATTTTTACATTTGAAACAGTTGAATAACAGTTTATTTCAGCCACAACTAATCAAGTTTCACAAAGCAATCGAATTTCCACCTACAAACATCATTCGCAGCCATATAAATCTCATTCAATTAATAACGCAAAAGTGGGAAAGTTGCAAACAAATAGATGTAAATATTCACACCAGTACACTGAATGTGTCCTACATTAAATGATTCATGAGGGAAAAAAACGAACGTTAGGCCTATACAGTATTTACTTACGGTCTCGTAACCGAGGCTTAACGTTACAGTACCAACGTTACACGTTAAGCGATAAACGTTTGGAAAACATCAAAATACATTTCACCGGCCCCTTCTGATTGTTCGAAGTGCATGTAGGGCAATAGATTCAATATTATTTCAGTTTCTCTGCTCCAAATCAAGGAGCTACTCCCCAGAGGAGCTACTCACTTATAGCTGGATTTGCCCCGTCGTTCTTTCAATGATGCGACTCTGGCCACGT
>OMOT01080780.1:0-20963 GCA_900312575.1 Acanthochaenus luetkenii
CAGATCCCTGAGAGAGAGAGAGAGAGAGAGAGAGAGAGAGAGAGAGAGAGAGAGAGAGAGAGAGATGCGGTTCTGTAGCTGACCCTGTGCATGTGCCTCCCTGTGATTGGGGCAAGCAGACAGAACGTTTTCCTTTGTGGATCAATAAAGTATCACATTATTATTAATTATTTAGGCCAGCATTACTGGCATGAGCTGCTCCACATAGAGGCATGGAATGATACTCTGGCACATGACAGACACTCATGTTGAATAGTCCATTATGAGGAAGAATGAATCAAGTCCGTTCCGTATTGTCTATTTATTTGGTTGAGTTTACTTGCAATTAAAATGTTCATAACTACGTAATTCTATGATCAATTGGCATAAAGGATGTTTCCTCCATTTTGTATGACAGTCATGCACATATAATTGCATGTCAAGTGTGGAAGCTGAGCCATACTGTATTCAACTGTACTGTGTATGGTTGGGAATAGTTCACAAACAGCAATTTGTGAACCACAAGTGCAATTTATAGATCTTTCATTGTAAACAAATTAACATTTGTCAACAAAGAAGTGGCTGTGT
The DNA here is from genome assembly GCA_900312575.1 of Acanthochaenus luetkenii. Lineage (NCBI taxonomy): Eukaryota > Metazoa > Chordata > Actinopteri > Beryciformes > Stephanoberycidae > Acanthochaenus > Acanthochaenus luetkenii. The sequence continues at coordinate 568 of OMOT01080780.1, forward strand.
ATTTTGATTCAATATATTTAAAAAATCCCCAGAATCCTAATCTAAACAATACATGTTCCCATTGACTGTGGAATAGTGGAATTATTGAATTGCCTGCTAACAGATAACACATTAAAAATAGTGCAAAATGACACATGATGCACTGCAACAACATTGTAACGCCTCCGGTGTTACAATGAATGTGATACCGTATAGGTAATTCTGATGATTTGATCACACGTACGGGTTCAATCTGCTTACATTCATTTAAAAGTATTTATACGTACATTTTGATAGGATACCATATGCTGAAAATTATGTGTTGATTGTCCAAAGAACAAACCTCTTAAGCTTCTTCCCGCAATATGCTGGGTTGCCCATGGGATGTGAACAAATTAGAAAATAATGAAAATGCAATGGGGTGTGCTCTAAAGCTGGGATCAGGCAACAGAGACAAAAGTGAGCCTCCGCATAACGCGCAAGAGCAACAGACACAAAGCAGGTTGCTGTAAACATGCACCAATCAGTCAGTCATCGTGAAAATAGAATTAGAGTACAGCTGCATTCAGCTTCCAGTAAAAGAAAATAAGGATCAGCCGCTTTTCACTCCGAAGTCATCAAGCTTCAATGGCATTACCAATCATTATGCCATACCTAAATTGATTTCACCTGGCTTGATGGTTGTTAAATGACAAGTCGATGACTGATGCACATTGCAAATTAAATCAAGTCATTGATTCATTCCCTGAAATGTAAACACTACTTAGGAGAAGTATTGCTTGTTTTCCTAGTCTAACGCTGCAGTTACATTTTAATGGCCCTCTGTGCAGAGGAACCTTTTAGAAGATTGCTGTGCCATTATATTTGCCAATAAGGAGTAGTTCTCTCATGGGCCTGCATTAGCCCCACCAAAGTTAGATGTACTGACCTGTTCATTTTAATATTCTCTCTCTGTTATTTAGCCTATGAGCTATTTGTAAAGGTCTGGCTCTGGGAGGATGGACCAAATAGTCTTAGAAACTCGAGTGGATCTCAAGACCAACGTGTGAGATGCCACCTCTCTTTACGTAAGGGATACAGTACACCATCCACCCTCCACTCCCTTGTTCCTTTGCCCTGGACATTACGTGATTGTGCCCCTCTTCCCATTTAGACACAACATTGCCTGTCCTCTGAGGCTGAGAATCATTTCAACCATTGCCGGCCACTGAACAGGTATTGTCTTGCAGTTACATCCGTCCACTTGGCAGACTCTCATTTCTGAGAGGAAAGGGGAGCTGTGGAAAACATTTGAGGTGTCACAGGAAGACTTCTTTTTCTCTCCATCAGTAAACAGGGATGAATTACTCACCTGCAAAACTATGAATCACACAGAATGGAGCAATGACGCGCATCATAGGGCGGCACGGTGGCTCAGTGTAACACTGTCGCCTCACAGCAAGAAGGTTGTGGATTCTAACCTCCGCCCCGGTCCTTTCTGTGTGGAGTTTGCATGTTCGCCCCGTGTTCGCGTGGGTTTCCTCCGGGTGCTCCGGTTTCCTCCCTCAGTCCAAAGACATGCAGGTGAACTGAAGACTCTTCATTGCCCATAGATGTGTTTGTGTGCAGTATGCTATATGATGTAGTATATGATGTGTACGATGTAGTGTAGTATATGATGTAATATGTATATGACATAGTATATGTAGTATGTATATGATGACGTAGTATATATATATGATGCAATGTAAAGCCCTTTGAGACATGGCTGTATACAGGGCTATATAAATAAACGAACAGACTGAGTCCATACTCCCTCCCCTTGATTTCATCGTGGGGAACAGTAACTTCTCCCCGTACACTTTTCACACTGCAGACCCTCATATTTAATGACCTACAACTACGTCGTCCAACAACCTCAAATAAAGAAAAAGTAGCTAATTGTTTGCCCTGTGGCAGTGCCAAATATGTGGCAACAACACAACTTGTGTTTAATGAACATGTACAATGTAAACAGTAGTTTGGGTGTGCCTAATGACCGTGACTGGGAACACTGTATGGCGTGGTCTTTTCCCCTTGTGTAAAGTAAGATATGGCAAACATGCATCCGTTTTATAATAAATATAATTATTTGATGCAACATGTCATTAGAAGCAAACAAGAACTTTAGTGATATCGTTTGTTGTAGTAGCACATGAATGAGGAAAAATGTGTAGTTGGCAACAAAAGGTTGAGGTTCATTTTGACATTTAAAAAGAGAAATTGGCAGCGGGTTTGCAAACTTAGATTTCCCAATATACATGCTCACAAATGAACCCCTATAAGGCTTTGAACATAGTTCATCTTTCCAGTGAACGTCACTGCTGCACAATTCAATATAGTTTCTCTTTCAATAATGCATATACTTACACTCAATCTTGCATTCCTGTCCCGGGGGATCAAATTACACACTGTTCAGTTTGGGGTTGTGACCTTCACATCCCATGGTTTTCAGGAGTGAAACCCTGACTGAACTACAGTATGAACTGGTATAATGGTATAGTGAGAATATATACTGTAGGACGATGAAGAGTGTGAATGTAGCAGAAAAAGCAGATTGGTTAATGGGGCGGTAAATTAATGTTTCAGTTGAAAAGCACATTTGAATATATCATCACATGCATGTTTTTTCCCCCCTTTGTTTTAATCAACAATCAAAGGGTTATACCTTAATTGAGAGTTTCAGTTGATCTGAGCATTTGCGCTGCTTAGTCTAAACAGAGGTGAAGGCTTGATAATGTGCTGTATAATAATGCTATGACAGTGTGTCACAGTGTGACTGACTGCTCACCTCGTAACAAGGCTTGCCTCCCTAGTGAGTATTAACAATTATATATGTTTGTCTACTTACTCACCGAATTAATGTTTGCAATGTTTTGTACAATGAATCATCTTTGATATGTAAACTGCCTGACAACACCACGGTCATCCTTCTGTTGGTGTATGTGAGTAATTAGGTCATACTATGGTATACAACGCTGCAAATCAGAGCAGAGAGAATTACCGCATCATGGGTTCTCGCTATATCCTGGGCAGTGGTGAAATATTTTCACGATGAAGGACTATGGATGTGACCTCTTGACCTCGTCCTCACATATTTGGAGAGGGAGTGTGAAGATGTACAGTTTAGTTGCCATTAATGCACTGAACTACCCTCTTTCTAGAAGTGTCGTTAGTTGCATCCACTTTAGACTAGGCGTTAGAGCTGTTTAACTAAGAGGTATACCTATTTAAAAAATCAATAGATGGGTTACATGTCCCAAGAGGACTGGAGCTAGTTGTACTACAGAGATTAGTGTTGGATTGTAGACAAATGATCCTTTTTATTTTTTAATAGTTTTGAGAAAACAAAGTGTGCTGTGTCTCAAAGGAATGAGCCATTCTTGGTGAATGTGATGGATTTCACAGATGGACAGAAAACTGAAAGTTTAGGGCCACGGTCGCCAAAAGCCAGAAACAAAAGTTAACATTAGACTAATTAATAGGGAATTTGCATAGTTGTGGTGGCTCAGAGATGAAAACTTGACCTGTGAATTGGAGGTCTTAATACTGGCTGGGAAAAATGTGAGCAGGAATTGTGAATGATAAATGCTTTCCCTTCCCTCCACAGTTACTGTCAAGGTGCCTTTGAGCAGTCCGTTTAATCCCCTGTTGCTCCAGTGAAGCTATTAAATCACCTACAATAGAATGCTGTGGTTGTTCCTGGCGAAAACGTCTGTGTGAAACTAAGCATTGCTGAAAAAGTGCATATGTGATCAGTTAGTGTTCCCTGGATAAATAATGGATGGTGGTTAAGGTTAGCAAAAATATTTGTAGGTTGCCCAGTTGTAAAACATTGTAAAGCTAATTTACAACAATAATACCTAATTTGCATGATCAACCACGTAACCAATCAAAAGGCCCGTTATTGTTCAGAATGAAGCCCAAAGGGCCAGTTCTCTTACAACAGGTGACATTCTAATTTCTAATGGAGACTCAGGAATGTTTGTTAATCTAGTTAAGTTAGCTGTCGATTGTATAAATGAGACCGAACTCCTGCAAAGTACTCTGCAGCAAACGCTAGACCAACATTGGAGGTGTATGTTGTGGAACTGAATGTCACCCATGAATGAAAAAGCTAATAATCCTCAGCAAACACATATCATTTTGAAAATGTTCACAGTGCAAATGTTTCAACTTTCACTGTAGCTAACTTAACTGGACACGGTATGGGTCACTTCATTTAATTTAAGAATATAAAAGCATCAAGGACATTTCTGCTTTAGAATGTGATGTTAAGTATTTAGTTTTCACGTCATTCCTGACTAATAATAAGCGGGGTAGGCTGGTGATTTAATACCTGGTAATAATAAATATGTAATAACAAATGCTACCCTTGATAAATGGACGTTTACTGTACTTTCTATTTTGTGGATAATACAGAATAAATCAGCTATTCTTAATTTTGTGAGAATGTGCTTTATAATGTGGCTCTGTTGATTTCCCTCTTATTTACTCTTTGATAGGCTATTCTAATTATTTCCAGTATTTGTTTGACTTGTGGATTGCTATAATTTAATGGAACATAGTAATTCCCTCCCTGCTGATTTTGAAGTTCACCTCTAATAATTTATAGTACACCAATTGCTATTCCTGTTATTCCATTGTAATTTTCAGCACAGTATACTTATGTGCAACAAGTAATTATAATGAGGCCCTGACCTAATCAGAAAAGGAGTTACAAGCCCTCGACAGCATTACCAGAGGAGTACTGGTGATGGTAATTATTACCTGAGTGCCTCCATGAAGTTTACCCCATCAAAATTGCACATGCTCAATGCTTTTCCCTCGATATTCTGGTAATAATTCCGGCCTAAATCATTTTTTAAACCTCTATGGCCCTTTTGATTGTATCTCTATCCTAAGAACAGTCGCAATAATTTGAACCACATGAAGGTGAAGGTATAGAGTTGAAGAACAAATTGTTGTCTACAATTAATAATCGCCTCACAGCAAGCGGGGCCGGCCCTTTCTGTGTGGATTTTTCATGTTCTCCCCGTTTTCATGTGGGTTCCCGTGCTCTGGTTTCCTCCCACATCCTAAAGTATTCCAAGCTTGCAACTCAAAAAAGTTATATATCGCTCATTACCTCAAAAGTTACTTTACCTATTACTCTCTGGAAGCAGTAACTACTACTTATGAGTTGCAGCCCCAAAATTGGCGATTGTATCCTCTCTGACCTTCAAAAACTAAATTTCCTCACATATGCACTTCTATCTGAATGATGAGGGTAAACAAATAATGTTGATGTCCAATGTTGTCGTCTATGGAAGCCGAGAACGTCCACGCCTTTCTTTATTGTTTTATTTCCGTTTTCTCGTGTTGACATATTATTTTGTTATCTCGAGATAACGATGGGAGGGAAGGAGAGAGAGACAGAGGGAGGGGTGGAGAGATTGAGGTATACGAGGGTAAAGACCGCGAGTCATCACGACTCATGGGAAAAGAGGTGTCTGACCTATGGAGGGACCCAACACCTAGCAGCGATAACTCCGCATAAGTTCGCTGCCGCCCTCCAGCACCTAAAGCCAGGAAAAGCTCCGGGACCTGATTCCATCTTCCCGGAGCTTATACTCCATGCCACACCTGCCCTGAAGTCCTGGTTAAGAGCTTTACTCTCTTCCTGCTTGTGCCAACTATGGATCCCCAAAACCTGGAAAAGAGCCCTAGATGTCGCGATCCCTAAGCCGAATTAGCCTGAAGGGGATCCTAAGAGCTATCGTCCCATCTCCTTGCTCTGCATCCCCATCAAGATTCTCGAGCGTCTCATCTACGCCCGCGTCAAACTGATTATTGACCCGCTGCTCCTTCAGGAGCGGGAGATCGACCATAGACCAAGTCACTTTGATGACTGTCGAGGACAGCTTTTCGTTCAAGAGGAAGGCCTGAGCCGTTTTTGTCGATCTGACGGCTACCTACGATACCGTACGGCACCGCGGCCTCACCTGCAAGCTGCTCTGTCTGCTGCCGTGGTCAGCACATGGGTCAGTATGATCCTGGAGCTTGTCTGGTAGCGGACAACGAAGCAGGTTACGACGCCTGTTACCTCAGCATGACACTTTGAGTCACTGCGCAAGAAGTTAACATCTCGTGTGGCATCGATGAGGCGACGCAAGAACATTGAGTACGGCAGCCCTGGCCCTTGTCTACTCCACTAGTGAGTACTGTGTGGTGTCACAGTACCCACACCAAGCCTTGCGCATCATGACAGGATGCCTGCGGATAATCTTCCCATTCTTGCAGGCATCCAGCCCGCTGGGCTTCACCACGCGGGAGCCACAGCACGTCTCGCATGCCGGGCTGTTGAGCCAAACCATCTGCTTCACGAAAGGCTCGCTGTAACAGCTGAGCCTCCCCGGCGCCTCAAGTCGAGACACCTATTTGTGCCTGCCACAGGAATTCTTGCAGCAATGCAGTGACCTTAACATCAGTGCGGCACAGTGGGCGGATTACATCTGGAGCACAGAGTGGGAGGAAAACACCTCTTCATCCCAGACTTTGGTTTCCCCCCTATTGGGGTGGACCTACCTAGACTGGCGTGGGTGAGGCTCAACCGCCTCCAGACCAGTATTGGGCGTTTCCGCTCATCGATGCACGAGTGTGGCGCAGAGGAACAAATCCTGGACTGCCCGATGGGACGCATGGTCTGTCGGTTCTGGATGACAACACAGTGACGTGGCTGATGGAGGTGTGCCCCAAAATATAGTCCGGGTGAACCCCCCCCAGGCTCGGGGGATGGTAAAAGGATAGCCCCTCGGCCCCGAGCCTGGGGAGTAGAACAACGAAGATCTTACCTAAACGCAGAAGAAGATTGATAGCTGCCAGACAATCCAAACAAGTTATAAACATAGACGTTGATAGGTTCTGTCCTATTCATCCACATCAACCCAGTAGAACAAATATAAAATAAGGACAGAATGTTCTGGTCCAGTCGTCTGGATCCGTCACACAAGCAATCGATTACTTTTATCAACCTCTTTTGGCGACCAAGGAATTGCAGTAAAATTGAAAGCTAGAAATAATTTGTGTTGGCACACCTCTTCAACCAACTCACTGACAACAGCTTCATCAACAGTGTAATTGTTATTGTTTACAACTGAAATAACTATGTTTTGTATAACCTGGGTTGGTGATGATTATATAAAGCGTCTCCGCTAAGCTATCAGTGTATTTGCCTGAGCCTGTTTCATATTGTGGCAGATGGAGGGAGTATAGGAGGGGGGAAGTGAAGGAGGGGCGGTACGTGCCATTCCCCACATGGACGCTAAAGCCCAGGGACGGACGTCCGCCCCAATCAGCAGCAGATGCAAGGCAGCTGAGCCAGTTAGGGAGATCGGGCAGGGCCAATAGGGGAAGAGAGCGGCAGGGCTTAAATAGGGGGAGAAAAGGCAAAGAGGGGTGTGTGACACGTGGGGGGAAGTTGGAGGAAAAGTGGAGAGCGAGATAAATCGAGGAAAGCCTAGCCCGTGTATGACCGACCGGACCGAGAACCCTGTTGTGTGCCTGATCCCTGACCGCCTGGCTGTCGAACCCTGCTTGTCTACCTACCACTCTCCTGCCTTAACCCCCGGACTCTGTGTGAGAATAATCAGTTGTAATAAAACCACTGTTTCCTGTATTCCTTGTTGTGGACATTGACTTTGTGCTATCTGGTCCTGTGGATGTGTTCCATATATATTTGTCTTGAAATCACATCCATCAAAAATGCATTCCAGGGTATCATGCCTCTTAATATGGTAGACGATATGTTCAGGATACAGGGTATGACAAACTTTACACAAGATACTGTTTCCTCAGCATTGTCAAATCATGACAGGTGTGTGCAGGGCACCCCATGTTTTAAAAGAGCGGTGGCTGTTCAAATGGAGACACGGTACATCATTTCCGTGACCAAAAATCCCATGCTGCTGTCTATAACGTTTAAGGAGTTCCCCTTTTGACGAAGACACAAACACACAGAGCTCATACCGCCATCTCATGAACTGACAGCAACTATGAAAAGCCAGATAAAACCTATGTCACTACTTAAGGGAGTTGATAGTGTCAGTTGTGAGGCTCTGTGTGCTGCTTATCTCAGAAAGATACAATGTCAACAACAAAATGAACTGGATATTGACACTGGGATAATTTCTAAAGTAGAAGGGGGCAAAGTGGGATGGGGTGGGGCATTTATTTGTCAAGGCTTTAGCCCAAAATTACATTGTTGACATTATCCCTGTTCTGGGCAGGCACTTTTGTCTCTTAGCAAAAAAAGGTCCTGGGTTCAAATCTCAAACCTGGTCCATTGTAGTTTGCATGTTCTCCCTGTGTTTGCATGGGTTTCCTTCCACAGTCCCAAGACATGCAAGTCAGGTGAATTTGAGACTCTAAATTGCCCGTAAGTGTGAATGCGAGTATGAGTGTGTGTTAGCCCTGTGATGAACTGGCAACCTGCCTAAAACCTTTTGAAGCAGCAGGCAGAGTTGTGTTGAGGCAACAGCATGGAAACATTTTCAAAGCCGATTACATTTGGCTCACGTGATTTGAATTAACAGCTACGCCGTGGCCCAAAATCCTCTATAATGTTAAATTATGTCTATCATTCTTCTTCAGCGCTTTTCCCATTGATGTGAGTTCTACTGATAAAGCTCTCTGATAAAATGTTTGCACATCTGTTGGAGCCAGAGTCAAGTGATTTTATGGGACATTCGTAATGGGCCAGACGGCCATTCCAGAAGTAAAGGAAGTGATGCGTTTTGCATATTAGCTAAACAAGGAAGAGGAAAAAAAGAGGTGACTGCACCATCTCTTTCCCATTGGGGTCACCAGGAGTTTTGTGGAAGTCGGGCAAACTCCTCTCCTGTATCTTGCCAATAAGGTTCAGCTGGGAAGGATACTTTCATAATGTAATCTATTACAGATTACAAAATACTGGTTAATTGTGATCAGTAATTTATTACCATTACATAAAATATCATGCATCCATCAACCACCCCGTGTAGTAAATCAAATTACTTTGAGAGTTACCTTTGGATTACTTTGGCTCTAAAATCTAAAGGATGTGAAGATAGACAATCTATTCCTTTTAAAGTCTCTTGAAAAAGAGACTTTAATCTCAACGTGACTACTGGTTCAATAAAGGTTTGATTAAACATGAAAAGAACAGACTCTGCAGACTATTCTGGATTGTAGTAGGTGCAGTGTAACATGGCAGATGCAGCTCCACGGTATTGGCACAGGTTTCACACAAAACAAAGCTCATCTTGACCGGGTGATGCTTGTTGAGCTCAAAATTGAACCCATGCTCCTCATACACCCAGAGTGTGTGTCAAACATGGACACCTTTCATCTACTTCCTGGTCTAGACCTCCTTGATCGGTTTGAAGCCTTGATCAACCTCAAACACTTGAAGATCTACGCTCAGGTCAAAGAGCCACTGCCCAGCAACAAATGTTTCCAAGACATCCAATACGACATCCAGAGACGTGTATACCCACCTCTGTAGACACGGATTTACCGTATACTCACCTAAAAATAGCAAGTGATATGTCTCAGAGTCTGTCAATCAGACAGCAGCCAATACAATCATGGTATTTAATTGTGTGTGTGCGATTTACCAACTCAGGTGGGCACTGAGTATTCTTATTTGACCTTGACCGACAGTGGAGAGCACTGATTGAACCACATTTGTCCAATCACAGGTTGCATAGCGCATTCTTTTCTGTTGCGACTTTTCAGCGGTTAATGTTCTGCCATAGTTATTTTTCCCGCTTGCTCCTCACGCTCAGCATTCTAGACACAAGTTTCTTCAAAAAAACAGTATTTATTAGTTATATTACATCAATCAGTATATAAGCAACATGACAGAAACTGAACTTATCAATCAATTCTGTAGGGTTGAATCAAATAGTGAAAACTGTTACACACTAATTCTCACATCATCTACTATTGTACATTGCTACCATTAAGTAATCAATTCAAACTCATGCTTCACTTTATTTGTTCGTTTTTTATCTTAACTTGTTGATATAGTAATTTATAGATGCATAGATGCATGCTTACCAACATTAATGGCCTCACAGTGTCCTATAGCAGTGCCATGTTTCAGCTGCAAACACGTTGTTTGTCTGTCTGTCCATCCTTAACGAACCGGACATATGTTCCCTCCGGATCTCTGACATCCGTTACAGCTTCAGCCAGGACGCTAATGAACCTGGCTGCCTTTAAGTCGCTGTATCTCCCAGATGTCATTACAAATGACTTCAATGAATCTGACGTATTATTTACTGTCCCCTCCCCACAGACATCAGATTCATTGTAAATACCGTACTTGTGTTAGCTAGCTAGCTGTTAGCTAGCTATGGGGATAACTAACTGTTAGCCAGCTAACGTTAACATTACTAAGTAGATTAAAGTCACTCACCTTCTGTATTCGGCAAGCTTGTATTTCCCCCCGACGTCCACTCCATTTATCTCTTCAGATCAAGCAGTGCCGGGTGTCGGGTAAAAGGCTGCTCAGTCTTTGCGGCATGATAAGCTGTGCTAATTATTATTGTGCTATTGTCGCTAGTTTGGTTTTACAATAGACACACAGAGTTTTTGTTTCAGCTTGAAATTATCCAATTTTAGACACTTTCTGTCATTTTCTCTGGCCTCGCTATTTTGTCTCTCTTACTCCATTTAGCAATTTGACCAAATCATGTCTTCTTCATGTGTCCACAGCGTAAGCGCGTTGTGCAACAGTAATAATCATCCGTGCGAAACACAGTGCTTTGTATATAGTTCTATGGATTAAACGAAGCTTCGACACAAATAATTTGCAACGATTATTTTTAGTAATCGACGTTCTCGTTTTTCTCGATAAATCGTTTCAGCCCTATTTTGGATTATCAAGTTTTAATCAACGGAGCAACTATTGAAGATGTCTCACCAAAGTTTGGAGTTACATCATGGCAAGGTAGCTACACAACCCAAACCTCTACCAAATCTTAACGATGCTTTAACTCTGTAGCCATGTTAGCAGCAGATACAGTTTGCCCTGCTATCTGTTTTTTTTTAATGTAGGTAAAGAGTGAGTAGAAGAAACAATTATTTGTGATTCTGGCTTCTGCACGGACTGATGACTGGTGACTGTACTTTATAGTATGGTGTGGTGGTTAAAAGGAAGTTTAGATGACACCACATGCAGGAAGAGAGGGATTAAATGCAGCCTAGTCCCTGTTGTAAAGATGTATTGAGACTAAATAGGGAAAGATGGTGGAGGTGACTTTGAGAGCACTCAGGTGGCGTTCTGGGAATAAGTGCACATTTCTAGTTCAGAACTGATGACTTATATAAAACAAAGCTAATTTGGGAATCAAAACTTAAACATGTAGGTCCACAAAATCCCTTTCCCATTCAATTTATCTGGAACAACAAAGGATTTTATATAGTCTATTGATGGTTTCCGGATTCAGGAGGAGGTTTATGTTTAAAAATTGTCAATATACAGTAGTTATATTGTTAATTATGGGTGGAGTAGGATTAAATTATTGTGATAGTGGTTTACAACCCTACTCAGGTTACCTTGGCTACATTGTACATTGCCAGCTCATTCTACAGTCAACAAAATCACAAACCTTTTTTTGCATTCTACTGCTTTCAAAACTTGTTTGTTTGTATTCACAATTAGCTATTACTTTCACTACTTGCCAATATTTTATTTCATTCTTAATTAATTTAATTTAATTTATACTTTATTGTCACACACATGCACAGAGCACTGCACACCTAGTGAAATTATTTATCTGTATTTAACCCATCATGGATCCCCCCCAGATACACACAAGTGATTGCACAAACACACACATGCTAGGGGGGCGGAGCAGAGGGCTGCCATGTACAGTACGGCGCCCGGGGAGCAATTTTGGGGTTAGGTGTCTTGCTCAAGGACACTACGACAGATTTATCCCCGGGAGGAGCTGGACTCGAGCCGCCGACCTTGCGGTTGCGGGGCGGGAACTCTACCTGAGCTACTGCCGCCCCCTTAGACCTGTTATTGAAATTCACCTATGTTCCAAGCAAAATAGTTTGTTTGCAAAATTGTCACTTCTGTTCATGAAATAAGTAAATGTTCTATAAATCATTTTTATGATTCAGTTCTCATTTATTGTAATAAACCAACTCAAAAGCATTACTTAAATGACTTGAATGATTTTGTTGGCCCAGTTTTACTCATGAATTTAAGACTTACTATAATAGGCCTCTATAATAGTCTACTACACATAGTAAAGCCTTACAGGCATTACATTTAAAGCAATCCAAGAGAGGGTATTTAACATGATGATAAAAGACTTGATATAAAAGAACTTGGTAGTTTGCATGAGCAGCGATAGCCACCATGGTTGACCAGACAAAGAAAAGAGCATTACCTGTAGAAACTAAAACGTATGGTATGGCAAAACTGATTGAAAAATATATTTAGTTGTGACGCATGCATGTAACATTAACATTAAATGAAAGGAAAATTTAAAAGAGCAAAAACTCAAATCACGCTGGAATTAAGGCAATATTTTGATTACAATGTTTACAACCTCCTTTCCTGAGGGGTTGCAAAGTTCTATGGTACTACTGAAATCTGTGATATCAGCAACTGTCAAACAAAGAGCTATAATGTATAATGTAAAACGTTTAGACTGTATTGAGTGTGAATTTGGAGCAGTTCAGCTGTCATAAGGTCATATCCATCCTTAAAATTAAAAAATATCTAATACAAAAATGTAAAAAAAATGTATCTATGAAGATTGCATCAGTATACATTTTAGATTAATATCTGGTTATATAGGAATTTCACAGTTAAGCTTAGTAAACAATGCCTGGGGGAACACATGTAGACTACTGCAGGAGTGGTTCCAAAGGTGTGAAGAGTGGAGGGTGTGAAAATGAAAAAAGATGTGCAGAGAGGGGTAATATTTCACGGTCCTCTTTTGTCTGGTGGCAGTTATCAGCAGCTGCCAGTCTGATAATTGCTGCCTGAGGACCAGTGCTACTCCTTCAAGTCTCCCTTGACAGCCCAATTCAAGCTTTCAGGCATGGGGAGTTAGTTGGCTGCTGGTACTCCATGTAGCTGCTGGGGTAACATTGGCTTTTGTTTTGATATCATTGCACAATCGCTTGTGTCAAGGTTTGGCTTGAAATAGCCGTGCCGAAGTTTACACGGGACTTACTGTACATCTGATATATGTGTGTATATTATAGTGCATGGATGTTCTCGTTTGCTCTTGCGGCATGATACTGACACGTACAGTATTCAGAGCAATATCATACATATTTCTTGTTTAGTTTAGAAAATGTATCGTGGTGTGGAGATGGTCAACGTTTTGGTCTGGTCGTTTTTGAAAGTGTGAGACAAACCATCAGCTAGACTGGCGGAGTGTGTGCTGGTGAAGAAATATTAAGAAGAAATTGAATGCCAGCGAGGGCAAGAGAGAAATGACAGGAATGTTCTTTGATTTAAGACCCTGTGTTCCTCTTCGAAGAGTTGTGGGTGTGTTGTGTACTATCAACACGCTCTGTCACTTATCCACCGGATAACTGATGTTCCATTCCCCTCATAACCAGAAGCTATCAGTCTGGGACTTCTGCTTGTATCTTGCTGTCGTCTCTCAAGTAAATTACAGCTCAGCAGTTCCAGATAGCTTGACGCATTTCCTCTGCCCTCCATCTCTCTTTCTCCTTTGTCCTTCATCTCTCTCTTTGCTTTATTATCTTTTAATTTGCAGGGCTTCTATACGGTAAGAAATTGAACTTGTAGATATGCATCACCACAGGAAGTACAAATTCAAATTATACCTATCTATATGTTTTTTCCTGACCTGCTGCAATGGGATAAGGTCTCTCATTTTCTAAAGAAATTAGTGCTTTCACCATAAACTTAAAACGTACTGTAGTACCAAACCCTTGGACTACTTGGAGTCTTGTCTTGGAGAGATGTAGTCGAAAACTTTCAAATGCATAGTGTAACTACGTATCTTTTGCCTGTTTGCTTTTTTTCTATCCATCAACCTCTCTGTGTTGTCTTTGCCCTTAGTCCTAGTATTTACGATCATACTTTATAGCTAATCCCATTCAGACACTTACTTAAATGTGGCATTATCCTGTATTGGTATTCTTTTAACCATAAAGGCCATTAGCAATAAATGGCTTTTCATACGTTTTAGCGATTGATGACTGTCGGCCGGGACTGTGAGTAGCAAACAATCAGATGACAAAGGGCCTTCTGGGACTAAATGTAGATGAGTTGCTGGGTTGAGAGCAAGAACATATAGGAAAGTCAACCTGAATATTCCATTGCCTTTGCGAAACTGAATTTCCCAAAATGTTGTAAGTCACATTAAGAGAACAACCGACTGAATAACCTTGGTGTTTTCAAGTTCCACAGGTTATGTTGTTGGTTTTTTTCCAGTTGTGTGTGTACGTATCCAAATAGACGATATTTTGCCTGCATTTTTATTGACATGTCATTTATCCAGCTATGTTATGTCAGCACAGACACAGCGTGCCTCAAAGGAGCACCGATGGAGCAATACCCTGTGCCGTAGGTGCAATGAATTATGGTCGTTGTAGTTCCCGAACGCTACGACGAAGAAAGTCAAAGTTTGAACCCCAACTTAGTGCATCAATCTAAAACAAACATTAAATCAAGATGGGGTTGTCCTAGTGGTGCAGCTGGCTAAGGTGAATATCATATACAGTAACTGCAACATCCTGGGTTCGAATGCGGGCTAGGAACTTTGTCTCCCTCTCCCAGTCTTTCCCGTCTCTCTCAAATGTGTCATGATATCATCTCAAAAAGCAGTCCAGACCTACAAAGACAGTGAGTAGCATCTGTTGACTGTTTCAACTACTTTGACTCGTGGAAAAACAGAAATCGCCTGCTATGGGGTACAGCTCACATAGTTAGTTTCTTCACAGCTGCTAACTCATTAACATTACACTCGCTGAAGCTTCTGTTATCACACTGGATTGTAAATATTGGCAAAAGACTGATAGTTGAATCTCACGTTGCTGGGAACATAAATACTTTTTCCCTCTCTTCTAAAGCAGAAATAGGTCATCGAGTTTAACAAGCTTGCCAGAGTGCCATGTTAATACCCAATTATTTTTGTGTTATGTGTTAATGCAAGAGAGAGTAGTTTTGCATGAGAAAACAGACATTTGTGACTGTGAATGAAACCAAGTGTAGATTTAAATAATGGCATTTAAAAAGTCTGTAAACTGGATTAAATAAGATGCGTAACATCATATTGTATACTGTAGATATTGGAGACAAACTAATCTAGCAGCAACTGTCAGTAATGCAATTACATTATGGAGATTTATTGATTCATTGATTTGTTACTGATTCAGAAATCTGAAACATTACGTTTTGAAAGTAGCTTTTACAATCCAGCTGTCAACCAGAATCAAGGCCGACTGCTATATTTAATGCCCGGATGCCACCTATCCTCCAGTTATTCCTATTTTACACATTATTGATTCTTCAGAGCACTTTTTATGTATCTCTATGATTAAATTATATAAGGTATGTAAGAGAGGAAAAGTACTTTTTAAAATCTTGAAATCATCCTCAAGAGCTGTATGAAGAATGTCCAGCTAATAATTAGAAGCGTGGATAATTTATCTGTTATTGTTTGTTGAACAAAAAAGATGATCAGTGAAATTATTATTATTTGTGTCTCTAATATGTTGGCAGCTTGTATTATATACCTTAATTTATTGCACTAAGTAGAGTAAAATCGAGTGAATCGACATCCCCACCCCTCCTGATAAGACGTATGCCAGACATTTCCAGTCAAAGTGCAACTCAGAGAAATGGACACGTAACACTTGATCGCCGTGGAGAAGTGGGCATGTGGCATTAATGCATTAATTTGAGAAAGCTGCCTAATCTGTTGTGTTATGTGCCATATGCGATGTGATTACTATTTGTCTTTATTATTGTATGCATCATTTTTTGAGGCTGGTGCTGATTGTGGTTGTTTGTCGAGGCGGAGGGTTCTTGATGTTCACTCCGGTGTTCGTTGTCTGTCTTTGATTCTCTCTGTATTTTCGGTGCTTGCACTTCAACTGGGAATCTTGGCTGCGTGTGATATTGTTTTACATAATTGAATCAGTCAAGTATAAAACTGCATAACTGTATTAGGGTGAGGCGACTGTATGAACAAAACGGTTGTAGCTAACTACCGGCACGGTGCCACTAGTAACATTACATGGTTATGAAGGAATGAGAATTTGGTTGTCAAGTGATGTCAGATGTGATGTCATCAGACCTTGTTATACCTTGGCTCTTGGTAAATTTGGTAAAAACAGGCAATGAATCTAGGAACAAGGTCACTTGGAAGAGCTCTGCTGACATACGTTGGCATCATATGAGTGTGCTAATAGCCTCAAATTAAAAGATTAAAAGATATGTAAAATTTGAGATATTCCAAAGACACCAAATGCATACTTAGTGGATGAAATTTGAGACGTAAAAGGTATATTTAAAACTGCAACACACAGTCACCTACTTAACCTAAATTCAGGGCCATCCCTGATTGCACTGATGGGGTCGGACTGGTGATTTCATAGGAGTCACCTCATCAAGATTTCGGCGTTCCTCTGCCAACCCACTGCTCTGCCTGCCTAACAGGAGGGGTTTCTGAGCTGTGATAAAGCTCTACCAATCCTACTTTCATTATAGGCAGCCCGGCCAGAAATAGAAGGCTACACTGGAATTAATTACACCAAATGTCACATGGCTGAAGATTAGGAAGAAGACAACTCATCTCACAGGGTATAGCGAGAAAATATTCATAATTAGTCCCACAGGAAAAGACCCGTCAAAATGAGAAAGGAGGGAACATACAGTACTTTGAGCAAGCACTTATAAGGATTTTCCATATCAATACCAGTTGCTCTTTTCCGATACTGTTGTATATAGATAATTATACCCTGAATAGGAGTAAGCGGGTATAGAAAATGGATGGATGGATAGATAATGCTCTGTTTATGAGATCATTTTTATGTTACAGCTGTCATTGTCTCAGTCAAGAAACCACCTGCCTTCATGGTAAACAATGATAATCCGGAATGAGCCGGTTCAAAAGTAGTTCACACTTGAATACACTAATTATCTATGTGTTTGTTTATTCATTTTTTCATTGATTGATTCATTGATTTGTTGGTTCATTAATTTATTTGTGCTTTCTACAATGAGAGATTTCTTTTGTATTTCCTCCACTAAGCACCCTATTAGTTTAGTGGGGAATATTCAGCTCAGGCATAAATGTTCATTTTAAAAAGTCACTCACGAGCAATTTTATGTGTTAGGTGAGTGGTTAAATTCTAATTATGCCACACAACGTTACACAAATGACATAGTCTGACGATGTAATCTGATGCTACATTAAAAAAAGAATCAATTTGAACAGAGTGTAAAATAACAGTGACATGGAACAAATTGAAAGTGTCAGTGAATTATTGGCAGTTATAAGATGATAATCCCTCTCACAGGCATGTCATGTAAAGACCGCAGCAAGTTGTGGTCTGAGAGGCAGTCAGCTTGGTTGCAAGTGCAGTTTTTCAAAGTGCAGTTTTTCAAAACCTTCCAATCATTGGGTAAAAATATCCATCTCCACTGTTCCTTCAGAGTTGCAAAACACAATATAGATATTTTCAATTTAAACAAATGGTTTCTATGTCATCACTGCAGACTTTTTAGGTAAAGATTTTCTGATTCACTGCCGGTAATTAAGTATCATAAGTATCATCATATGCGACCTGACTCAACAATATGGCATCATAGTTGACTCTGAAGTTACATTTTGTCTCACTGGTTCTCGTTTCACTATTACGGTTTGGTTTGGTTTTGTGCCGGATTCGACGTTGCCTGAAGGAACATGAAAATAAGACTTTCTGAGACCAGTACTACTGCACAATTCATGTTATACCATGCCTCGGAGCCTATATGATTGTAGGATCTAGCGGCTGTGCGGTGATATGGTACTGTTCCTTGCTGTGAAATGATCCATCTGCAGGTGTGCCTGTCTGCATCACAGTCATCCTCTCCCTCATTCCCTCCTCCTCCACTCTCCAGATGAGCAGAGGCGCCTCATCTACTCGGGCATCAAAGGCACTGGCTCGCTTTCTTCCCATATGACTTGGCGTCCCGGGGGGGGAGGGGCGGGGGGTCTATCATTCCCTTTGAATCCCAACCAAATAGGCTGGGATGGCGTCTTTGTGTATTACTTGAGTCAACTACGTTCCACAGAGAAAAATACGCATTCACTGTAGTACCAGCCATTGGCGGTTCTAGATCCTTTTTAGAGTGATTTTTTTCCATCCTACTGCCTGGTATACGGAATTGGATGCAGTGACGTTAGCTAGCTAAATTAGTACTAATGAATTTGCCTGTGCTGATGGGCAACAAGACAAGTATGTGAAACATTAGGTAGCAGTATATAAAATTGCTGACTATTCTGACAGAGAACATTGTCAAATTGGTTGTTAGTTCGATGGTGTTGGTCAGAGTCTTGTATATACATGCTATTCGCTAGTTAGCTCGCTAGCAAGGGAGATACGTTCAGGTTAGTTTGTGTAATGTTAGCTAGCGCAACTAATCAGCTTGCTTCTATGCTTGCTAACTGATGCACTTTGGTTAGGGTGACCAAATGTCCTCTTTTATCCGGACATTTCCTCTTTTTGGGTCCTAAAACATCCATCCGGGTTTTTGCGTTGCTTGTTCAACTGACCATTTCCCCCGAAAATTATAATGTTGAAAAAAAAAGTAAGTTCCATAAGTGTAACGTTACGCATCAATTATTTGAAATGCTGTATAAGGTGCCGCACTGGCGTTACACACAGTTACCAGTTTGTATTAAACTATTCTGTAATTCCATTGATTGTTGATCAGTTAGATCTAGTTGGGCTCATTTTCTGTAACGTTAAAGTCCTTTGAGACATGCTTGTGATAAAGGGCTGCATATATAAATGACCATCACCTGCACGTTGCACTTAATGAGTATCTCCTTCACACTGAGCGCTCACGTTGAATACAGTGCCAAGTTGTTAATTGTCTGTTGAGTCTCTTCTTTTAGTGCAATACAATTTCAAAGAAACGTCTTGCAAAGACTTTCATGCTCATTTGATGAGCAATCGGAAGCTGCTGTGAAAGATCAGCTCTTAAGACAAATATGGACGGGCAGACAAGACTGAAGAAAACTAAAGATTGAAGAATACTTTTTTCTTTTTGTTAAATTAACATATGCTACATACACCTTTTGGTTGACAGCAAAAGAGGGGAAGAGGATAGAGGGGGGTGAAGGAAAGAGCATGATGGAGTCAGCAGAGAGAGAGAGCAAGAACCAGGTGAGAAAGTGGACAGATAGTCAAGACCACATGGTAGCGCTGTATAAATGCATTGCATTTTTTAATTATTATATTATGCTAAGGCAGCTTATGTTTTGCCCACATTCATAGTGGACTCCACATTGGTGTATTGATATACTGTTATTAAATGTGGATTATCCCTAAACTCTTCTGATATTTATTAATGTCACAAATACTCTGTTAGTTTGCTTTATTATAAGAGAATGTCATTTTATGCAATTTATCATTGAATAAGAATATGATTGTGTGTGATTGTCAGTGCCAGAACCAGGTGAGAAAAGAACCTAGATAGTGGGGAGAGGGGTTGTGTGTGTGAGTTTAAAATAACACTGTAAATAACAAAGGCTGATTAACATAACCGACCAATAGTTATAAACTGTAGTATGAAAATATACCTGAACACCACCACAAAGAAAAGTAATCCTTTTGGCATATGTGGCCTATTTGTTTATTACATCAGAAGGAGATTCTGCATCACCAACTGTTCACAGAACAGCTTTAGCTAATTGGTTCTAAACTTTTGACATCTCTATCGACTGTTAATTTAGCTTCTTTCCCCGTAGGCTACTAGAGACCATTTTTAATATATATACGATATAATTGTATTTCATTGTTATGTATTTTTTCATCACACATTAAATGCATAATATTTAGCATAATACTTTATAATACTTGATTATGTTATGTTTATTTAGGATCTTCATTAGTTATTACCTCAGTAACAACTGTTACTCCTGGGGTCCACACAAAAGACAAAATAAGACAATACGACATTGTCCTTTATAAACCAAGTTATGGCTTTGTGGCTGAACATTAAAGTAAGTTTTCTCAAATGTGATTGCGTCTTTCTAGTCATAACTGAGAAGATGATGTATATGAATGAATGCTTTTATTAACAGGTCTAAAATGGTCAGCAGAGAGTAGCTGAACAAATTGACAACTCTTACAGTAACACACACACACTGACACGC
>OMOT01080782.1:0-19167 GCA_900312575.1 Acanthochaenus luetkenii
GGGTCAAAGACACGTGCATGTCTGGACGCGCACCAAATACACACACTCACGCCCAACAAGGTACCCGTGCGACTACACGACCACAGCGGTAGGCCTGTTGCTGATTTCTCCTTTCCCGTCGTGTCCAGAATGTGATTTCGAGGAGTCTCACCTATGCGGATACAGTAATCAGTGGAATACCAATGTCAACTGGTACGTGGGAGGAGGTGTGGCTCCGCCCCCACGGAGCAACATGCCAAATGACCGCACGTACAACAACAGAACCGGTGAGTGACCTCATCTTGTATGTGTACGAAGGTGCTTTGAACCGCACTCGCATACCAGTAACAAACCGCCGCCGCCGCCGTTCAATTGAATACGATCCTGATGTGAACGTTTCCTTTTAAATACACATTTATACACAACGAAACGGGTGGATTCCTCCTCAGGCCGCTTCATGTACGTGGACTCCATCTACGCCAAGACGTTCAAAGAGGTGGCCAAGCTGGTGTCTCCCATGACGACGGTGCCGATGTCCGGCTGTCTGAGTTTTCTGTACCAGCGCGACGAGGAGAGAGGGAACCTGTTCTCCGTTTTCACCCGGGACCAAGTGGGCCAGTACCAGGAGCTGTGGCGAGCCGACCCAGAGAACCAGAGCGACTGGACCGCGACCCCTGGAGAGTGGATCCCCGTGCAGGTGGACCTCAAGGCGCCGTACGCTCTGCAGGTCAGTAGAAACACCGACCAGGTTAAGTTCCTCCACCGTGGATTGGATTATGTGTCGATGGCGCACGTTGGACACGCACACGCCATTCTCACATGTTTGTCACATGAAAAGTGTCGCTAACGCTTTAGGCAACTACTACTTTATTTAAGGTCTTTGGTTAAAGAAGGAAAACGTCACTAACCCGGGTTAAGGGAGACGTGGACCCGGGGTGAGGAGACAGGTCTGCTTGGTTTTGATGTGTCTGTCTGTCTCCATGCACGTGTGCGTCCCCTCAGGTGGTCTTTGAAGTGGCGTTTAACAGTCCGAGAGGCGGCCGTGTTGCAGTTGATGACATCTCCTTTTCCTCCGCGTTTTGTAGTGCGGACACAGGTATCGCCCATCTTGCTCCCAGTGGCCGAAAACAGATCATATGACCATTAAAACAAGATTATTTATCACGTATCGCTGTTTGCCAGGTTGAAACGTTGTATATTCAAATTGTCCACTTTCCAAGGGCCGTAGAACTTTAACACTTTAACACGTTTGTTCCACAGAGCCGACCTTTGACCCCTCGGTTGCCAACTGTGATTTTGAGTCAGGTTTCTGCCACTACACCCAGGACAACATCATGGGGTCGCCTTGGAAGAGAGTGTCGGTCAAGCCCAACATATTTAGGAATGGAGACCACACCACGGGGGCAGGTGGGGCCAAAGCAACAGATATGGATTTGTAATGTTACCAAAAAATAACTTTGTATGCAGACAAGGTAAAGATGAAATCCAGATCAATACCAGCTGGAGGAGAACCGTTCGTGGCAAGCAGATTCAGAGGAAGTGGAGTAAGTCTATGTTCTCCCGACAGGATCCTTCCTCTTGGCCCACGCTCAGCCCAGCCTGCGCTCTGGCTACGTTAGCCGCCTGACCGGGCCAATCCTCCCCGGCAACATGAAGTACTGTCTGAGGTTTTACTTCACTCTGAGGGGTGAGTGGCACACAAAACCTCTCCACAACAAAACCAGGCTGCTGAACGTTAACAGAGAGGGGTAGATGGCCGGGACCCATTTCTTTTATTGACCAATAATAACTTGTGACAGGTTTCAACCAGACGGACCAGGCCCTCGCTGTCTACCTGCAGCACCAGACCAGCGCCCAGGAGAAGATCTGGACTCAGGGGGAAAAGTCCAGAGGCATCTGGATCGCCACCGACGTCACCTTGCAGACGTCACAGCCCGCCAAGGTGAAATGTTGCATGTCGCTTCTGTCAAGACGATCTTCAAAATGCACGCAGGCAAATAAACAAGGAGACAGGCGTGCAGGTAGACAGACAGACAGGTAGACAGACAGACAGGTAGGAGGGACGGACATGAAGGATACACAGATGGAAGTTAAGAATTAAGAAATCGCTAAAATTGGGATATGGCAAAAAAAAGGTCCAGCTTCCTTCATCTGTTACCTTCGCTCCTGAGCCCACTATAGATTCGTACATTGATTCATCTGCATCTATTCTAGTATCTGTGCGTGTGAAGTCACGAGCGACTCCAACAGGCCGCCCTCCATCCTCATTGGTCGGCTCGAGCTGTTACAGAAACGTGTGTTTCGTATCGAATGAACTCACCCGGAGGCCAGAGAGCTTAAAGGCCGTTCCAGCTGGTCCTTTGTTCCTTTGGGCAGCGTTGAAGTTTAAGTCCCGGTCTTGAAAAGGCGCCGTGCTCTCTGAGACGGTTTCAGGATGCCACTGCGCTCCCCTTTCCTGTCCAGGTGGTGTTTGTCAGCACGTGCAGAAGCTTCTGGGACTGCGGGTCCGTGGCGCTGGACGACATCACAGTGAGCCTCGGGGACTGTGAGCAGGCAGCGGGTAAACAACCCCCTCTGACCTTTTACTGCCTTTATTTACCCAGGTGCCCCGTGACGCATTCACAACCGTAACACTTATCAGCATTGGACTAATAAAGTGTTAGCTAATGCGCAGCAACACATCGTTTGTCCGTTGCAGGGTTGCTGCTGTCTGTCCCTGGGCGCTGTGACTTTGAAGCGGGCCACTGTGGCTACGCTCAAGACAAGCAGGGCGACGCTGGTGACTGGGTGTGGCGGAGGGGAGCCACGCCCACCTCGTACACTGGGCCAAGAGGGGATCACAGCACAGGACTGGGTGAGGGTCCCCTCCACCTCGAGACTACACAACACTCATCCCCCTCTTTCCTCTCTGTCTCCGCCCCCCAATAGTGACATTTTTAATTGTTTTATAGCACAAAACTATACAAAGTCTTAGGTGCTCAGACACCACGACTGAATATTACCGCCGTAATACTAAACGGATACAAACGCAGTGGTCTAGTCCCGAATGACAAGCGACCATACTTTGATTGACAGGTTACTACATGCACATCGAGGCGTCCCCCATGCTGCCCGGTCAGAACGCACGGCTGCTCTCCCGCCCACTGAGGGGGTCCAGGGGTCCCCAGTGTCTGCGCTTCTACTACCACATGTACGGCTCGGGCACGGGCCAGCTCAGCGTCCGCCTGGAGAGGGATGGCGAGGACGCGTTGCTATGGCAACGGCGCGGGGAGCAGAGCATTGCCTGGCTGCGGGCCTCTGTAGAGTACCAGTGTGACCGCCAGCATCAGGCAAGAGCGGAGCAAAAGGAATAGCTGTATTTTAGCGCAGTGGTTCTCCACCGCAGAACGTGAACGGACAGGAAGGACACTTCCAAGTGCATCGTGGTCATTTCCTTCTTTTCTCTCTCCTTCTCTGTCCCAGATTGTGTTTGAAGCCACCAGAGGTCCATCAGTAAGGAGCGACATAGCCATCGATGACATCGTCTTCGACAGTGGACCTTGCCCAGGTTAACAAGTGGATATTTGTCTGACCTACAGTAAAGGATTCAACGTCCAACAACAAAAAACCGGGCCCGAGAATTGTTCCGCTGTCTGTAGTCGCTTCCTGATTTCTTTATCTTCTTCTCTACAGACACTGAGGTCAGATCCACCTCGGGAACCTCCAATGAGGTCGAGTGAGGAGGAGGGAGGAGCAGGAGGGAAGAGGAACCCAGTGGACACAACGTTCTTGATAGTAGATCTCTGCAGGTCAAGCGGAACGTGTAGGAATTCTGGATGACACAAAAACCATCCGTATTAGCATTGTAGTGCCGTTCCATGGAGCAACACATATCATGACGTCGCTCTTAGTGCACAACGTGTTGTAGTCATAGTCCGCACGTCTCTCTGCACTGTAACAGCAGAGGGCGTGTTGAACGGGGCTTTTATTCACATTTATATGCATTAGATTAATGCTCACTGCTCAAATAAAGGGAGATGGTTATTCAACATGATTTTGGTTATTCGTACCAGGATGTTCTACTTGATAAAGGGCCCTGAGCTGATACGGGCAATATTGGATTTGACTGTCGCCTAGAGGGAATATAGGGTTAACACATCATCAGCCCACAAATCCAATTAACAATGTAAATATATATATTATAGGTGTAGCCAGGAGGAAACATTTTATATTCCCACTATAATGATGATAAATAATGATCATAGTCCCATTAAACATATCAACTGAAGACTAGATAGACCTTGTTATGTAGGAATGAGAACTATGATAAAACACCTACCCTGACCCACACGTGTAGTGTGGAGTTTCATATTGAATCATTTCAGAACGCCGTTATCGGCTTGATTTTGGTTGTTTATACAGAATATGCAGTTGGCAACACAAAATAAGATATTGAATTGCAATTCGATTAATCTCAATTATAACCGCAATTACAATATCAAGGGAATTAAGGACACGCCCTCTGACTGTCAGCGAGCGGCCAGAGCGCCCACTGCTGCTCATGACCTCCTACGCCTCCTCCTTCTTCTTCTCCAGTTACAGACATGATGAAACCTTTGTGATCCGTGTGTGCTGGAAACGCTCCATCACCATGTTTCAGGATAATCAGTAGAGTCTAAAAGCTTGTTCTCTCTTGCAGCTGCTCGGATAAAGCTTTTGTATCGACTGACAGACTGAGTGAGAGTGAGAGTGTGAGAGAGATAAAAAGAGAGAGAGAGACTCAAATGAAGAAGACAAAGCGATGGTCTGAATCTGTCCTGAGAGATACTGTATGTACTGAAACACAAACCGCTGGTCACAGAAATCCGTAGCTGGAGACCAGATCAGCCACATGGTTCTTGTTACCATGGACACGTGACACCAACATTGAAAGACCAGCTCTTCAGCTGGGATCAGTTATTACTGTGTTTAGAGTCAATTCAGGAAGTAAATGTTTAGTTCAAATCACAGTAAGTCTCCTTTATCTGTTCAAACGTTCTGTTCCAAGGTCCAATTTAGAATTTTGAAGAAGCTCTTAAGTCAATCAATTTATGATAGAACAACATAAAGGAACAACTATAGGTGTCTTGCTCAAGGACACTACAACATATTGTCTTACATTTTGCTACGCTTTTGAATAAAGGCAAACATTTGAGAAACGCAAACAATAAAGGGGAACATCGAATGTTCAGAGCGAGGAAACTTCAGTGCACTTTATACCACACGAGAAAACAAATGCAGCTCACACCAAAGTAAAAGCAATATATTCAGATTTATTTTACATGAACTACATACAGTATACATTTCATTGAAAAAGAGAGAGAGGGAAGAAACGTTTCATTTGGTCCCACAGACAGTAGTTACATGATACACGTTCCATCCTTCAGGTATTTCATGGACTCCATTTGCTGCGTCATTGCCAGAACCTCTTGAAATCCTGTGCTGAGTCCAGACATGTGCTGGAAATAGGCCTCCTTCTCCACTTGGACTGAGAGGTTATTCACCCCAGCATCTTTCAAAATGGCAGTCACCTGCAAATGGCAAAATGGCATATATACGTTTAATGATAAATTAAAATGAATAATTGATTGATTTTGGCCTATTATAGAGTAACAACTTGTACCACCGTACTCAAAATGCATACAGGTCGGCACAACATGGCGAATGGTAAATGTTAAACGTATAACCATCCTGGGAAGCACACAGGGACGCTGTGATACGACACTGGTGTCGGATATCAGGTCAATGATGAAACAGGGTATTTGTATAAGAGAATTTCTCCAATTGTGAAATAAAACACCAAGAGACACGTCAGAAATTAACATTCTCAAATCTAAGCACTCAGATTTAGAATCTGCAGTGAAGCTCCGTTACGAATCCCTAGTAGTTACTCTTGATTCTCCAACTTCTACCGACCTGCTGTACGATCCTCTGCTCCACGACATGTGACATAATCTGGAGGTGAATTGTCCCCGCCATCACGCTGGCTGAATGCCTCCAGAAATGGGCGTCTCGGTACGACAACACTCCTTCAATCTTTTCAATCTGAAAGAACGTCATTTAAAACTGTTGCCAATGCAAATGACGGTTTCAATCATTCTCTTGCGTCACGTGACATAATCTTGATATTACCAAAATTCTTGGGAAATGTATCTTGAAGACGAAGAAAACATTTTATGCCAGAGAAATGATCTAATTCCTCTGATTTCATTTGTTTAAAGAAGAGTACGAATTTTAGACTCCACACATACTGGACACGCTGGGGAAATCGGTGAATTAGGATGCAGGTTTGCCAAAACTTCTGTGTATTCCTTTAATATAAATACATTCGATGTGCAGAAATGTTGGCTCCTAGTCATACGTGGCATCTCACCTTTTCCAGTGCGCCGTTCAGGTCCTTTTCGTGTTCTGGAGGAGTCCGTAACAGGAGAACCTCACAGGCGTCCTTCAGCAGAGGGATGACGCTGAGGAAAATTAGGGTGGCAATGCAGAGGGAGCAAATCGGGTCAGCAATCAGCCAGCCAAACTGGCGGATGAGGATGGTGGAGATGATCACACCAACACTGCCCAAAGTGTCTGCCAGTACATGTAAGAAAACTCCTGGAATTTTGGGAGACAGACAGAGAAAACAAAGACATTTTATTTGGCCACCGGTTCCTTCTGACTATTGTAGTGGCGGTTTGAAAATATGAAGCCCAAATGACTGCCCACCTCTCATGTTGGCGTTCATGCCTCCACCGCCTGACCCATGAGAGTGCCCGTGTCCACCATGCCCGCCATGTGAATGCCCGTGCCCTCCATGGCTGTGCTCGCTGTGGCTGTGCCCATGATGCGAGTGACCGTGGTCATGTGACGGACAGCTTTTGCCTCCTCCTCCGTGGGAGTGGGCGTGACTGAAAGCACAGATACCCACCAGGTTGACCAGCAAGCCTCCGACCGACACTGGCTGCAGGAGACAAAAAATGGACGCCGAGTTAAGACAATCGATGTCTAGCGAGATGACATGAGGATATATAGTAAATGTACTAGAACGCATTCACAAGATGGAGCAAATGTCCGTCATGTGTTCAGAAACCTTTACACTGAGCTGCAGAAACACTTTACTTACAGTCAGCATGTCCGTGTTTATATTAGGAGGATCTACCAATCGTGTGACGGACTCCATGAAAACAAAGAAAGCTATAACCATCAGGAACAGGCCGTTGATGAATCCAGAAAGAATTTCAACACGGCCATACCTGCAAAACAAGAAGGACGATGGAATTGAGCACAGTTTTAACATCCAGTTGACTTTTGAACATCTTCACCCTAAAATATTCCAGTATCTCCCACCAAAGCCCTTTCACATCTTCTTGATCGACTTTACCCATAGGAGAAGATCCTGGTAGCTTTCCAGCGGGTCATGAGGGCGGCAAAAAGGCCCAGGACTAAAGCGGAGCAGTCGAACAGCATGTGAAAGCCATCAGATATCAGGCCCAGGCTGTTGGTCCACACACCGTAGAACAGCTCCACAAACGTAAAAGCCTGAAACATTGAGAGCAACAGATGTCACTGATCATCTTTTCTACATTGTACATTCTAGAGGTCAAGACAAACGCCTCTAGTGTTGCCGACTTAAGAGGATATAGCGACTTTAATAGCCATTTAGCTATAGAAAATGGCTAACAGGTAGGATGGCAGAACCTGCTAGTTTATCTAAATTTAAGGTTTATGCCGCTAATAGTTCAAATAAATTGCACTTATTAGGATTGTGGACCCCCAAAGAAGTTTATGGCACAAACAGACTGTATAAACTTATTTAGTGGTTTTCATGATTTTGCCGTTATTGTATTTTGTCTATTATTCTCTACTGTACCTCTAAAAATCTGTTCTGTCATTTCCGTTCTCTCTCGTTATAATATTCACATGGCTTAAAATATTTTCTTTCCAGAAATCTCCTTCCATATGATAAAAGGCCAAACAAATATTTGGCGGTGTAGTATAAATTGTTACGCTTTATGAGTTTCCCACAAAAACACCAGGGATACGTTCATACCGGTTAGGGTGAAAACCATACTAGTTGGCACCCCAGGACATCCACGACCTTTCACCTGACCGTCAGTTATGTATCTGGGCTCTCCTGACCGGAGGCTGTACATACCATGTTTAGACAGAGGAAGTAGAAGATCTGCCTGGAGTCGTACTCCTCCAGGATCTGTTTAAGTGAATCTTGGATGAAACGCGGGAGGGACTGGGATGTGTGCTGGAGGGCGTCTCCCATGAAGTTGTACAGAGGAGTCCCGTCAGGCGAGTAGCCCACCAAGGTGCCCTTCTGACCTCTCTTTGATGGAGAGGAGAGGATACTGGAAGCTGAGGAGAGACAGGACGGGCAGGAAATCATGAATATGCTGGTCGATGTATGAAATGTTGACACAAAGTTTAAAATGAGCCTCATCTTATAGTGTTTACTAATCAGCCATCCACCCTAAAAACCACCACTAACACTGTTGGTGGTGTAATATTGGTGGTCTTTTTTCTTATTCCTGCAGATTAACTGGCCAAACTTCGATGACGTGATGTGAAATATTTAAATCGCCGCTACAACGGAGTTTGATAGAAGAAAAAACATCAACGGCAACCGTCGGGTTTTGGTGTCAGTCCCTCATACAGTAATCGAAGAGGGAAGGCTTCTTTCTAGACTCACCATCTCTGACGTTCAACAATCAAGACAGGGAGAAATCCATCGTAGAAGAGGGAGAGATATCAATTTCTCCACCGCAACACAGCTGCAAGGCATGTTGGGGCTTATTCATAAAACTTCCCGGCAGGTTTAGCGTCACGGTTGGGTGTTTTCTCGTTCATAAATGCGAAACAGCGGGTCGTTATTAGCGTTTTCCCGTATACAGCACCTTTTGATCATTTGCATATTGTTAAAGCGATTCATCACAGTATTCACAGCTGTGGTCAATTTTTGAATTGGGTCACATTACCAGAGTTTTATTCATGAGCACTGTAGTGTTTTGAGTAAGAGGCTCTTTCTCTTGACTGGAAACTTTCACTGTCTTGCTCGTATTATCGCTGCAGGCAACACTCCCACCGACACGTATAACCCAGCGGACTACAACTAGTCCCTGCGTGTTCTCTGGGGTTCTCTCAAGACATATCCTGGGTAATGTAGGATATCACTAACTGAAGCAGCAGTAAATGAGGCAGGTCAAGATAGTGGGTACAACAAAAACGTAAATTACAACACTTCACCACAAAATAACTCCTTGAACACACTGAACATCACAGACCGATGACACACAACACTGTGCGAGTATCGGAGGGAGGAGCTTTCCTTTGAAGCCGATGATAATTATCTACATCCGGTTCCATCATCAGAAGAGTTATGCCGCTGTTACTTACACATGATGAAGAATATGGCACTGACAACCACTCCTCCAGAGAGCACGTGCTCTGTGCTGTCCTCCTGGGGCGCTTCGCTCATGGAGCGCAGCTGGTCGGTCAGCGGGTGGGTCCAGAAGTTGGCCAGCAGCAGGGCACTGAGGAAGAGAGAGATGGTGCCGTAGCGGGCACATCTCGGCGTCTCCATCTTTGCACTGCAGACGGACTCGATGTAAAACTCGAGGATCATCACCGAGAAGACGATCATCCCGAACGGCAGGATGAGGGACGACCATGATTCCACCTTGCTCTGAGGTAGTGAGAGTGAAACCCCAGTCAGTAAAGAGATTAAATACATAATTTGAATGACAAAGCTAATACAAGTTATTGACCAAAAATGGGCAAGGCAACCCCATCTTTTTTAAATTACACCATTTAGCTTTTATCCAAAGCATTGAGCAATGCTAGGCAATTAGCTCTACCCTGCAGGTACCCAAATGAGATTATTATAGCTATAAGCAATGCTAACCAGTTCCCCACAAATATCCACATAGGCCATGTGCATCTATACATGTCTCTTCTTGTCACAAACGCTCTGTCCACTTACTTCTGTGGTAGCTGAGAGCACGATGACCCAAGGTAGCAGCACCATAGCAGAAACCAGGTTGTCGAGGGCATAGAGGCGTTTGGCTCCCCCGATTTCCACTGATAACTTCCTAGAAGCGGTGTGGAAGCCCACCTTCAGGCACAGGGACACCACAAGCAACACAACTCCACCCTGATGGGGAGACAGAGGAAAATAAGCCAATGGAAACGGTACTTTCACGTGCTTAACTGTGTACCATGTGTAGAAAGTAAAGTAAATACTTAAATGTGCTTTGCCTACCTTGTGATCTGCAACCCCTAGAAACGCGATGGCAGTGTAAAGGAAATGAGTGAGGGCACTGTCATGATGTCCCTCAGCTAGTTAAACGAACAGTCAAGGCAAACGCTACACGGAGAAAGAACATGATAATAAATAAACAGTGACAACGGCTCAGATTGCTGCCCTTCATGAGAAGCAAAGGATACGGTGCTCTGCCATCTTTGCCATGAGATCATCGTTGTCAAAGAGGAGGAGACAGATCACAGCGATGATGAAGAGGGCCGCACCTCTGGTCTGCGAGATTCAAATGCACAGATACTTCACTTGAAATGACAATATTAATGCATATTATAAAGCTTAGTCATTACTACCACAGTGGCACATTCAAACAATATCCGAAATGGGCCAAATGCTGGTGAAATTAGAAAAATGAACAAGGGCCACCAACACCACACTTTTGGAGATGATAACTGAGGCATTTGAAGTTATCAATACATTTTGTATAAGTGAGTGAGCGCGTTTTAAATGAAAACAAACACAGTACTTGACTCTCTATTTGAAATACTATTGAACTCGGGTAGAGTGACATATTTGTATGAAAAGGGGATTATTCTAAGCAGGTACATATTTTTTAGTTTAAGGTGCGAAGGTGTGGCCTCTTACCTTAGAGGGCCCCCCTCCTGAGCTAGTGAACAGCACACTGAGGAGAGCAATGACCACCACATCACTGTGCTCAAACAGCAACAACGTCCTGTGAAAGACACGAGCTAGGCTTGAATGAAATCGTCAAGACGACAGAGTCTGCCGCATGTGCACACACACAGACACGAACACACAGCTATATGCTTACATGCTCCCTTTAACCAGTGTGGTCTTTGATTGCTATGTGAATGAACACACTGAAAACACACACGTTCGTGGTGACGTTGAGGCATTTTACCTTAGAGGTCCACAGAGAGTGAGACCAAAGAAACCCAAGAGGGATATGACGCAGCTGATCACCGCATGCTTTAGTAACTTTATCCACTAAAGTGAAAAAAGAGACATACAGAAAAACACATAGTCATAGGGCATGTTGACACAATTACATAATGCTGGAAGGACACCGTGTATTTCAATAAAACGTTTAATGAAAATCATCTTCATTTTCTGCATTTATCCAACACTTTTATCCAGAACAACGTCCGATGAACGCAACAGTGTATTAACCTCAACACTTCTAAGATCAACATTGCATTCAGACAACACGAAGGCGTGCAAAGGTCAGTGCCTCGGCACTCGGGCAACACCGTCCCTAAAAGGATCGATACAGACACAAGAGCCAAGGAGAAACGGTGGGAACGATTCAGCGGAAGAGGAAGAATTTCAACAAACCTGTCTTTTTGAAATGCCTTTCCCAGACGAGAAAGGCTTTTGAAAGAAAAGCAAAATAACAGCACTCCTGGCAAAGAAGAATGATCACTGTCAGTATGTTTGTCATCATCTATAAATCATTAAATATACTTAATACATTACACCCATTTGACTGGTGAAGTTATGTCTTTATTTAAATAATAATATCAACAAAAACAATATAGCACTTTCCTTAAAGCTACAACGTGCCATACAATAACATGGAATGAAATAAACATCAACAAATAATAAGCTTATATAGACACTTACCCTAATTTTAGTATGAAGATGAACTGGACAATGTGAACCACTTTGAGAATATCATACGATTGAAAGATCCCGAGAGCCTTGAGGGCCTTGGAGATGAGCAGCAACACTAGATACCTGGTTAACCTGAAAGGGAGAGACACAAACGTTTAGCTGCGTATATTCCAGATCACACAAATAAGACATGGCATCAAAATAGACAACACCGTCTAGGTAAGGAAGATCAATCACTGCTGAAACACCAACAATAAGTATAATCCTAAAATGAACACTGTGTTCGCTTCAGCCGACGGACGGTAACGTTACCTGGCATTGGGCACTTCGACCATCCCTAGTTTTCCACTCGAAAGTACGTTGCTGCTGTATTTCTCATCCATCTTCCCCCGGGACGCTCCAACGCTCGGCGGGTTTCAAGTCCGATAACAGAACTACTATCCTCTAAGCTAAGCTACATACCTAGCGTCAGTGAAACGAGGCTGGAACCAATTTACCAACGCAGAATATTAAAACGCGCCATCTTGCTCCGATAACAAAACGTAAAGTAATGAAGTAACATGTTTGTTTTCTTAAACGATACAAGCCTTAAAGTAACAGTTAGCTAGTAGCCTCGCTAGCTCGTTAGCTAGCTAGCCGCCTGGCACGCTAGATAAATTGAGCCAGTTTCTGAGCCGCGACAGGTCCTCTGTTTACGGCACAGATCACACTCGTGCATGTTTTCACTTAGCTAACGTTAAAGCAAGAAATCCGTCTCGTTTAAGTTTCATTCTTCACCGTAATACAGTCGCGAAATGAAATGACATCCCAGCTGACGAGGCCACACTTCCGGACACGGTAAAGAATATCCACGTCACGAGCATGTGTTCGTGAACGTCCCCCCTGCGCAGTTCACGACCTGCGCAAACCTTCCTCCTTTTCATTTATTCGAGTAACACGCCAACACAAACGTACCAGTCTGAACACAAACACGTCAGTTGTGAGTTACAACGTATTCACAAAAACAGAAGTACAAGTTTAGTTAGATTTTCCGACAACATGGCACATGACTGTAACAGTGTTTAGTAGCCGACTGGGAAGTTCCAGGTATTGGACTTCCCCAGCAGCACTTGAACGCAGCATAATAGCTATGACTAAACATGATAATCATGTAATGGTGGAAACCCCAGATCTGGATCACCACCAAGATCAAACCAAATTTCAGTCTAATCCATTTCATAATTTATTGATATATCTTGCTGACAGACAAACATTGCCAGTAAATGTAATAACACAAATGTCATTTATTATTATTACTTAAACAAGTTTTATTATATTTCCGACCATTTAAATGGGCATTTTAATACATTTTGACAAGACTTTCAGCGGCAGCTCGTGGCTGGCTGGCTCCCGCAGTGAAGTGACGACAACAGCCTTCAGTGAGGTCCACACAGTCCAAGCAGGACTTTCTCATAATGTCCCTTAGTGTCCTCCTGTGAAATGGAGGCAAACAGGTGGCCGGTTAAAATACTATGATGGCAAATTCATTGAAACATCAGAAACTTTGGGTTCACTGGTCACTAGTCAAGTCTGTAGTCGACAGACACAGGCAGCCATCCTGGAAAATTCACCACGCGTGACTTTAATGATATAGCTTTACCAATATGTCCTCCTGTAGACTTCTTCCGTACATGGACCTGTACTCTTCCATGACCTTCTTCAAGTCCGCCTCAGAACGGGACACCAACACCCTGATCAGGGTCTCGTCACATGTGCCATGGCCCTGCAAAGAGGCATCAGACCCGTGGAAACTTACAAATCGATGCAAAGCTCTTCAAGCTTACTGCACATTATTTGTATTAAATGAGAGAGGTAGAGAGAAGTAGAGTGGTTGACTTTACCTTCATAGCCAGGTGGAGCTTCTCGGCAAAGAAGGCAGGTTTGCTCCAAGCACATTTCACTACACATCCGAGAGACGTACAAACAGAATCAGAATATCATGAAGCAAGTGCTCAGTTTCTCCGTGTACATTTGTGTTAGAAGTGGT
This sequence comes from Acanthochaenus luetkenii, assembly GCA_900312575.1. NCBI lineage: Eukaryota > Metazoa > Chordata > Actinopteri > Beryciformes > Stephanoberycidae > Acanthochaenus > Acanthochaenus luetkenii. The sequence goes on from OMOT01080782.1 coordinate 13,908, forward strand.
GTTGTCGCCGTCTAGGTCTGCTGTCCACACCATCTTTTGGACGGCCCCTTCGCACTGCGCGTGAGGTCACGTTGCCCTCGTATGCCAGAGTTTATATAACCATCAGAGTTAATTTAACACGTTTAGAGCGTTTTGACCAGCCGCCCCCCCAGAGCCAAATCGGCTCCGTGAGTCGACCAACGGTCCAATCGACACCCGTCAACTCAAAAACACTTACGCCATTAACGCTGGAGAATTTGCTTGTGTACGTACTGAAGAACTCAGTATGCCGTCAACACGTCTTTGCTCCAGTGTTACCGAGACAATTCCTGTACATTTATACTGAATCTGATCATGTCAGGAACGTAGTGACGGTATCCTCCCCACCAATGTCGATGAGGCAGTCCTCGATGTCTCCCCTCAGCTCCATGTCCAGGGCTTTAGGTAAGCTGACGTCGCTGATGCCGGAGTATTTCTGGAAGGCTAGGAGGTAAAACAGCGACACAGCAGGTATTTAGGGCAAATATGCGATTAGAGACACTATATATATATATATATATCAATATCTCTTCATTTCTGGAATTCTACAAAGTGTTTTAACAGGTTTCAGTGACATTCTATAGACATGAAACTCACTTCATGCATAAATGACCATGTAAACATTCAGTTCCACTAAGAAAAAGAAAAACATAAATACAATTTTTCTACACAACAGCGGCGTTACATGGACCATTATATTAATGATCCAAGCCAAACACGTCTAAGTAACGCAGCTGATGCATTTACATTCACGCGTTTAAAGCGACCTCACTTTTAGAGAGCTGTGGACCGTTCCGGGTCGTGAGGATGTCGATGAAGACGGAGACATCGGTTCTTTCCGTGTTCTCGCCCGCCTCAAACAGAGCCTGCGGTACAATGCAACAACAGTCCGTTACAAATTCATATTGTGCCCTTTCTTACTGCGTTTGGTGAAAGTATTACATTGAATGTGGATAATAAATGAGGGGAAATGCGTTACCCGTGCTTCCTTTTTGGCTAGATCCAGGTCCACTTCGTTGTCCTCATCCTTGTTAGCTTTCAACATGGCCATAAGGGCCAAAGTGAAGTCGCCACTGGTGTCCGACTTGATAACTTCCTCCAGCTCCTCCTGGAACTCTGAGGGAGCGAGAACAGCTCACCAGTCAAACAAAAACATCTCAGCATACATATAATACGCTGCAGGTTAGTGGAACAAAGGGGATTCTATAGATTGTATTTGTTACATCCATCATTTTGACTCTTGCGATCCAATACGATTGGTTGTTTGCAATGTTGTTGCAGTCATTGCTAAACGCCTAAAACGTCATGTAAAATGTGAAGGCGTTTTTGGGAGACCAAACATGTAGACCATAGAATATGAAAGAACTGCACTTCATTAGTGTCCACAGGCCGTACCTTCTTTAAAGACCCTTTGGATCTCCCGAATCTGTTGGTTTGATCTTGATGTAAGAATCTCCACCAGGATGTCCTCATGTGTTCCTAGACCCTGTTGGACCGATGCATGTAGTAACAGAATCTAAATTAATATTGCAAGGATGAAGTGAGTTTTGAAGTATTTTAGGGTGGATTTTTCCTTTAAAAGGCCCTCTGACCTAAAAGGTTTTCGTTCAGGTGGAAGTACGTATGTCAAACTTATATATAAATACCTTGAAATGCATAAAACAATTGGTCACAAAATGTTTAATTGCACAAAATTAAAACAAATTACAATTACATTACTCACACACTGGATCCTCTGTATGTCAGGGATGTTTAATGATGAATCTCAGGAAATGATTTCTTCCCCCCCAAACTGTCTGTCTATATAGTAATTTGTTTAAGGAACTCCCCAATATTAAAGCACAAACGCCATCGATATTTACCTTTGTGGCCTTTCTGAGTTGGTGAGCATCAAACTGAGCAGGAGTCATGAGCAGAGCCAGAACAACATCCTCTAGGTCTGACCTCAGCGCTGACTTCAGCGCGTCAGGCAGCGCCTGCAACAGGATGGCGGCAAACAGTGAGGAGCCATTCTACGGCCATCGATGCACGAAGTGTACCACGCTCACATTATTATAATCAGAAGTTGATCAAAACTGAACCCTTTTGTCCAACACCTTTCAAAACCGATAAGTGATCAAATCATACTTTCCCAGACATCTGCAGTAACCCCGTCTTCATGATCAATGACTCACCTCGCCAGTGGACGCCTCATAAACCACCTTGATCTGCTGCCTCTGTTCATTGTTTCGGTTCACCAGAACTGAAATGATCACATCCTCATCTACTCCTGCGAGGGGTGAAATATGTAGTATATCGCTGCATTAGAGGTTGTATCAGACACAACTAGTCACTAGATCCCAATGTGTTATATTTGACATTGTAGCTAGTCAGGAACCCAAGTGAAGGGTCTTGATGGGAAAAGTGTCTCTACAAAAAGTACATTCAAATAATGAAAAACCAAACCAACCACTAACAAGCTCACGATTTCTAGCCAGTGGAAGAAATAATCGTGTTTGCAACCTGTCATACAATAAACAACAACAATGTGATATCCAATTTAAGGTCATTTTCAATTTTAATAGATAATGTGCGGGTTCAGTTATTCATACCTTTGGTTTCAATGGCTTTCTGAAGAAGCGAAGCATCACTGCTGGCACGGAAGTGTGGATACGGGGCGACTGTTCCATAGAACTTTGTTTTTGGCTTTCCCTTCACCTACAAGAGCAGAAGTACAGTCCTTTACTAACTCCCAAGTTTTAAACATTAGCTTAAAGTTATTCCTGTATTTCACAATTCTGTCCACGGTTTCTTATCTGGGATTGGTTCTCAGCCAAGACCAGGATGTAAGAACACAGAAGAGCAGTCGTAAGTCGTCCAGACTGGAGTGAGACGTGTTCTTAAGGGCTGAATGTGAGAAATCACGTGTTCACATCAATTCTACAGACATCCTCGGATTTAAATACTTATAATAATAAATATGAAAATATTTGTATCATTGACAATTACGTTTCACATTTATAGTCATTCGTCGAGGCAACATGATAAAAGGAGGTAAAAGAGGACATGTCCTGTTAAAAGAGGACGTTTGGTCACTAGTATTAATAGTCCATATACCGTCTTGTTCTCTGTTGTTATTTTCTTATTGTTGGTTTGATTTGTTACCTTGCTTAGTGTCACATTGTAAGAGCTTAACATCTTACTGGTATGACGCTGCATGTGACAAATAAAACCTTCTGTTTTGCACACGTTACTATGTTTTCATGCCCTTATAAGGAGCTGGTGAGGCATTTCTGTATGTAAATTCAAGGCCATTTAAGAATCAGCGGCGTTCCTCATTGGAGGACCGCAGCTGAGAACCGTTTGGAGGATTAAGAACACGTTTCCACGTGTTCATGAATCCGGCGGAGCTGTTTGTTAGATTTGTTCTTAAGAAGACACTTAATATGTTCCATAATGAGGTCCAATGTTTTCCAGTAAAGAAGAGAACGCTTAGTTTCTCATCAATTCCCACATCTCTTATATGTCACATGGTTTCATGAAACTCACTCAACACATAAACGAGTCGTGCAAAGGTTCCATTCAAGCGAGAACAATTGAAAATCTAAAATCAGAGTCACGTGGGTTTTTAGCAAACACATTCTCTGCCGATTAACCGGCCAGGTGACCCGATACTCACTGTGATGGTGTCCTCATCGGGGTCCCTGTAATGGACGACGCTTTTGAGGAATCTCTTGAAGAATGACATCTTTGCTTGGCTACAAAAATGTGAAACGCGCTGCAACAACAAACACACAAGCTGCAATTTAAAGAGATTCACCATCGGTCCGCGTGACAGGAGCCATTTCAAGTCACAGTCAAACACATCATAATGATATAAATCCAGAAAATAACTCTAAGCTATTTAACCATTTCCCTTGATCTCCACGAGCTCACCTGCTTCACAGGAGACGGTCTTCAACCAGTCTGGAAAAGTGCAGCAGTAATTAGCACACTTTGCAGTGACTCCGCCCATTTCCCGCCCCGTGCAGGTGATGTTAGGGGGAGGTTTCTTTTCTCATCGTTCATTGGGCGGAATCCTCTCCCATCCACTCAGCCAACATTCCTTCAGGGTGACAATCCTGTACCTCGGACTGGTTCGGCGACTGTTGTAAGTTTACACTTGTGGTACAAATTAATTCTGAAATGTCGTCGCGTTTTGTGAAATGTTGCAGTGTTTTGTGAAATGTCGTGTTTTGACCCTCAGGGCCACCGTAAAGGTGATTTTGAATGCCACTCACTCACATGCAGCCAGGTCTCAATGAACATAGCTGCCTCTGTCTAACGCCTAAAGACCATGACGAGGGAAACACACTATTGCTTTTGCATAATTGCATTGAACCAGACATTCTGCATTCTTCTCTTAAGCAAACAGCAGACAAACATACTAACGTACAAGAAACGCAAGAAGGGGCAGAAATGCAAGGAACCATGGTTGATGAATTCCATAGTGTGTATTTTGTATTTTTTCCTTTGAGGTAAAGTATTTTAAAGCCCAAAACCTTTTTCCTTCTCACCTGTCGAAACAGCACATTTATCTCTTCCGTTTGTATTTTATATGCAAATAACTAATCTAAAGTAAACCCAATATTACTGTGAAAGCCACAGACGCAGGATGAATTCAGGATCGATTTCAGAGCATTAACACTGCAAAGACGTTAGTAAAACATTGAAACCTTTATTGCAGTCAGAATCATACCATGAATTACGACGTCAATGTAAATGTAAGGGGAAAAACAAAGGGCCTGAGCTATAGATGTGTCGAAAATCAATAAAAGAGACGTCAGACATTACCACAGATCCTGTATATAAGTTGGATCATTCTTGGATGTGACAACGAGGCCAATATCTTAAAAATATGTTTACATCATATATAGTATAATATCACAGCCATCTTGCGGGCAGCATTTACAAGGTGTCACATGAGGAGGCGCTACAAGTGAAGTCATCGTGTCGCCCTGTGGTGGTTGTGGTCGACGCTCAGTGAGACAAATGTGTATCAGAAATGTGCTGTATCGTTCATTTGAGTCAAAGAGTACATTGAATCAAACATGTCAGTGACTCCACTTCCATGTAAAAACAATATTCCTTCATGGATTGCAATTACTTGTAAGTTGCTGAAGACTTTAGTTTTACGTCTCTAAAGTGAATGGATTGTCCCAGGAATGAACACGGCCGGCAGGGATGCTAGTTGTCACTCTCTCACACCATTATCTTGGAGGGG
>OMOT01080784.1:0-15765 GCA_900312575.1 Acanthochaenus luetkenii
GCAGAGTTGGGGGTGTTTTCCTAAACACCATGTGTATGAGAGCAAGCATGTCTGCATGAGCATGTCTGCATGTTTATGAGCTTGTGTTAATCACAAGTACATACGCAAAATATGTGTACTATGCGTGTGTATGTGTGTATACAGTAAGTGTGTATGAGAGCAATAATACCTGTGTGAGCATGTCTGCATGTATATGAATATGAGTTTGTGCTTTTCACAAGTACATAACAGAACACTTGCACTAGGAAAGGACACAAGGGAACTGAAGTGGTTCTACTTAACACCTGCTTGGCATGAGGTACTAGAACAAATCACCTGTCCCCAACTAACTGAAGTGGCCATTTATGTTGTTGTAATTAGAGCAGAATAGCGACCTACCTCTAAAATGGCCTCAGATTGATCCACATTGGTTTCCAAGAGACTGGGGCTTTAGAAACACCTAATTGCAGCCATTTGCCATGTGCTCAGTCGCTCCTCAGGACAGAGCACAGCCTACTTACAGACTAGGTAGGGGGGGGGGACTAGGACACTTGCGGATTGGCCTTTTAACATTGCACTTTCTCTCTCTCCTATCTACTTTGTATTTTTAAATACAGTAGTAGACACATCTTACATTTAGCATACATGATAATAAGTTTCTAGAACACCAAACGTTCCAATACCTTTTCAATACACTTTTTTTTAACCACCAGTCTGTGTCAATGAACACACAATCAATACAAAAAATAAACTTTGAGAACAGTTATTTTCCCACAAATCCTCTTCCGCCTCAGATCGTTGCTTTGGCTGCAATATAATTTTGCATTTGTAAGTTAGACTGAGAAGAACGAGTATGTTGTGTGCAAGGACAAAGCCATGTCCTTTCACATTACCCCCTTGAGCATATCTGCCCACAGAGTACAGGTACGCTGGAGTTGTAGTATGTTATGACCGTGACCGTATTTAATGTTACAGCACACTCGCAGTCACATGCACGCATTACCTTGAGAATGCGTCATCGAGCCCATCCTCCACCTCCTGTTGAGACATAAACAACATGAATCAATACATGCATAAGTTACTGCAAACTGTAACCCAACTCCAGTGTTAGTCAGTGTTCTCAGCCCCCCGTGCGTCTCCACTGCATCAGCTGTTTGACATATCCCATCCATAGACAGGCAAATTAATGAATGAGCCACATAATCACATACTGCAGATTGGATATTTTTGATGAAGACTTCATGTTTCAATTGTTATGTCAGTACTCCAATCAATATTCCCATATTACATGACTTACTGCATATTTGGGAACAGTAAAGAGTGTCCGTAAAGTCTGGAATTCATACAGATAAGTAATACCTTTTTTCTCTTTTTTTTGGAACCCAAACCAGTTGTTGGGATGGCCAAGTGATCCTAATAGATCTAATAAATGGGATCCAATACATTTCCTTCAGTTCCAAGTTACACAGGACATAATATTACATTTTATCCAATCTAGGGCAAACATGGAGGCACTATCAACTATACAATTGAGTCAACAGCGAGATGGGAGAGTCTTTACAATGGAGTTGAGTTGGACTAGCTGATGAGATCTGCCTCAAAGCATGATTCCTCCCCATGAGGGGAGAAACCAGTAATGAGTGATGGTATTTAACATAGACCAGAGATGAAGCTCACTGAGATCAGTCTGTACAGACGGCATTCTCAAGGAGATGGTGTCACCTAGTGTTGGGCGTCTGTAAGGGAACTAATGTGCCTATGCAACACCAAGCTTTAAATGGCTGACAATTGAATGTAATTATTGGTGTAGTTGGAAAATAAACGACAAAGGTCCTGGGCTGGAATCGAACCCAGGATGTTGCATTTAAGATGGTACAGAAACACTTTTTTCTGGTCACCTTATTTTACATGCACTTTTATGACACTGTATTCACTGGAAGCTGAGAGGAAAGCACAGACCAACATGCTACTGACGTGGAAATGGTACACAGCAGGTTCTTATGCAAGGAGACAGGCAATCATGGTGAGACAACATATATCAACAATTGCCCCCTATCATACCTATCCTGTCACCTGACCACAAAACCCACGTGAAGAAAAAGCAGGGAACCATCATTCGGAGCGTGGCGCAGTCACTAATAGGCCAATCGGCAGCTTGGAGACAGAGGTCGTGACCTACCCAGGAGTCATGTTTGATTGGTCGCCTTCGAGCGGGGTTGCTGCGGGGTGAGGGCGAGCCGAGCGAGGCGGAGAAGAAGGGCCTCCGGAGCTTCTCCTCCATCCCACCTGGCTTGTGGGTCTCCGGACCTGAAAGAGACGGCAGGTGTGTACGAGAGGGGTGAGCGTGCGAGGGAGGGAAACGGAGGAGAGGGAGGGAGAGGCTTGTCGTCTCTTCGTCCCTTTGGAGTGAGACGTCAGCTCAAGCCGGTGGCATTAACGGCTTTCTCTGGAGCGGGCGGAATCGAAAACGTTCACGTTTTCTCTCCGCGCCGACTTACTCCCGAGGTCCTTGAGGTTTTCGTATCAGATGTTCTTCCTCCGTCCTCAGGCCACTCCCACCGGGAGAAGAGCAAACTTCAATTGAAAGAAGCTGAGCAACGAAGTGAACCTCAGCGAATGGTGGAATTAAGTCTCATTCTGCCGAGCCTTTGACCCCCTGAGGAATGGAAGACTTTTGGACCTCGAAATGTGAAGGGCATTGTGAAATCACTATGACCCACCGCTCCACTGCGGGACCAAGGAGTTGCATATCATTAGGGGACTCGGGCTCATTGGGACAGAAGGTGTCCACCTGCAACACCACAAGTCTCTTCTCATGCAACTGAACACCTGGATTACTCTAATTCAATAACGTTGCCTCCAAAAGTGACATTGACAGTTTATCCCAATTTACACTTTGTTATTTCAATAGTTACTGTCATCACTATTTCAAGGTATGTATAATACATTTTATGTCCAAAAATATTTGCTCCTGGAAATCGAGTAAGGACACAGACACCACGTTTTTTCCGCAAGTCTTTGTGATCTGATTATTGTGTCTTTTTTCAGTGACTGCAACATATTGCAGTTGCCAATTTTCTTATACTTGGATCGCTGCAATCGTTGTGAATCAGGTGGAAATATGATATTAACCCACCAAGCACATAATAAACCTCCGCATCAACAAAAGCGTATTGTTACTATCAAATGTGAAATGACCTCAGGAATTATAGAGTTCATTTAACTGTGTGCCGTCATTCCTCGTCCTGAAAACCATGCTTAGAAATCCTCCGTTCACCTTGGGAGGAACGGAAAAAAAACATAATTGGTCCGTAGTAATTATCAGCAAGACGTTCTGCCATATTCAATTCAGTGGTGAAACCTTTCACCTATAACTTGTGTTTCTTGTGTTTGCTACGGAACCCACATTTATCTGCAGAGACAAGCTGTGGATGAGGACACATAAAATGAACGTGGCACTACCTGCTGAAACACACTGGGCGTCTGGCGTCTCTGTCTGCCCATCGCTCGCCGCACAAGAACAGCAGGTCCTGGCCTTCTTGCTTTTGTCTAGGAACAGAGAAAAGACAAGAGTTCTGATCAGTGAACCTGAAGCCGACTACGACACGATCTATATTCGGTTGAGCATTGACCGTGACTTCCCCAGGAAACTGTGCACCCAACTGTCAGAGTCACCTTCCCACGGTGGGATAAACTCACCTTCCTGAGCAATCTCCCACAGATCTAGGGCTACTTTAAAGGCCTGGGCTACGGTCAATGTCACAGCCTGAGCCTGGGGATGAGAGAAAAAAGACATAGACTCGTGAAACCTAAATGGGTGCAGTGTCCAATATAAAACATCATGAATAGTTGTGATTCCATTTGGTGGTCAGCAGGGTGAAGGTATGTTTTGTTTTGATGTGTTTTGTTTTTATTTCTCATCCTCAATCATCCTCATCCTCAACCAGTAGATGTACAGATACAACAGTTTTACCGTTTTACATTTTCAGAGAACGGTTGGATCGTTATTTTTATTTATTTTTACAAATAAAGAAATACAAATATTACATAGACTAGCTGTAAGGTGACCTTCAAGGGACTGCCACAAGATGGAGCCACACACCATCTACATCGATGCTACTTTGTGCACACAGTGTCAGAGGGAAGTCCTGTGGAATAGTGGAATTCGGTATAATCGTTCCCCAACCAGTCTGATCTCACGACCCGTTTAGCTCTAATGTCTATCAAATATAACAGACTCAATAGAGTCACAACAACATTGCAACAGAAAGCAGTCTGGGGTTGTCACACACTTACCATCTTCTTCTTTTGACAGAGAAACGCGTGGCACTCCAAAGTTTCGTTAAACTGACTCTGAGAAACGTAGGCAAAGACCTTATCCTGAGTTTTATCTGCTGTGCAGTAGGAGATTCTGGACGAGAGGAGATGGAAGAAACAAAACCCATTATTCCAATTTACCAATACAACCAATCCACCTTACATCACTGCATTTACAATGATAGATGAACCAAATTGTGATTGGAAATTCTTAAGCCCAAACACATTTCTTTGGGTCATATGACATTTACACGTACAGTATATTGGCTACTGCATTGAGTCTGCACTACTGACCCACCCTCATACATCAAGGTAGGATACAGTCGATAGAGCTCCATTATGGTCATAACTTTGCCATTGTGCTCAACCTGATGCATATGCATAAGCAAACTAATCACAGCATGATGAGCGCGGTGTTAATGAATATTATGCTGATCAAGTCTCACAGCTGGATATGGTGGAACGGGACAACGTGAGCAGCAGTGACATCCGTGAGAGATGTTTCAGGCTGTCGAATGAGCCCTTCAGTGCTTCGTATTTTCAGACAAAGCACAAGTGTGTTGTGGAAGAATCGAAGGCTGACATCAACATTGCCCTGTGGATTCCCTTTTGTGACTAAGCTGCGCACCTTCTATCGACACGCAACTCATTTTAGTCATCGCGTCAAGATGTACCGTGAGGCTCCGCTGGCTCCTTTTCGTGACAGTAGTCTATGGAACAAGTGAATTTGAAATGGTCCGTTTGGTTTTGTTACAGTGGGAGTCCTTTGTATATGTGACTAAATCATCTCATATTAGCATAATGTCGAATATGTCAGTTGATATACATCGTTTTCAGTCAAATTGGTCAAATTGAAGTGTAAAACGTTTCCCGCACGTACTTATGAATAATTATTGTTCCATCAGTCGTTCATTTCAAGAATATCTGCAGCAACGCTGTTCATTTAGAAATGTCTTGAAAAGTGTACCGACATAATAGAATGATGTTACTCTAAGAGCGCATGATGGATCAAATGTGTTTCGTTTAAAAATGGATGAAAATCCGCTCAAAAGTTATTGTTTTGAGATTGTTTGCCTGTTTTTAGAGCAAGTTGTGTGACAGAATGAGATGTAAACAGTCATTCTGAAACGTTTTGGTTGAATTCACTGTATTTAGGTATCCTTGTATCCTATTCTCCAGGGGTTTCTTGTCATGTCTTGTCCGTGGGAACATCAGCCTCACTGGAAAGGTATGTGAAATTGCAGGGAAAATCTGTTCTATAAAACTCCCCAACACTACCAAAATATATTGCAACTTCTTATCAACCAAAGAATAAATCCATGCTATCTAGGTATATTCTGTTGATCTATATGGATTTCTACTGTCATTGGGAAATGGAAAGTCTTGGACAAAAAACAACAACAACATGCACTTGAGACCTCATTCCCAACAGTCACACTGAATCTCTACTGGATCTAACATCTGGCTTTCAAGAAATCCAATTGTCTGCAAATCCACTGACAGCCATGGCCTGTGGTTTTCAATGGCTATCTAAAAACAATCTCGACTAAGCCCACCAAGCCATTCGCTCCCCCGCAACAGCTCGTATGTGTCCACTGAACCGAGGAACACAAAACCAATGGATTTGTTTTGTCATGTTTTATGCAGCCTATTAGAAGCAGTATTGATCGGAGTCACCCTTCACGCAGAGTGTCTCTCTGAGGTTGATTCCTAGACCGACAGTGGGCGTCATGTGTGTTGCTTAAAATAGGTCTGTGGCCCGGTGTTTGTAAATGAGCCACAGTGAGCGTTGCACATGACCTTTTTCACATAGACACTTTATTTTAAGCAGCGCAAGGAGGAAAGTTGGCATGCAACTTATCGCATAGCCAATGATGCTTTTCATGACATTATATTTAGACATCTGACGCTCTTCCATTAGGTTTAAGTTGTTATTTTCCTCTGAGCATAACACATCAAAGCATCCTATCTCCATTGCAGGTGCAAAGCGTTTCTCGATGCATATCATCATCGGAGAGGGAGACACTGAATTGGGAACAATGAATTATCGATGGATCTAGTGGGACTGCCTTCAGTGGCGTGTGGAACTCTGTAACTGTAACCACTGTAACTTGTAAACTGCATACCAAAGGGATCGAGAGAAGGCAGCCATTCACTTGGTGCCCGACTTCAAAAGGGGCCCTAAGAATGAAGTAATTTATTCTATCAAACAACAAGCATGAAATAAGCAGCCCTCACATCACTGCTGGCTTGCAGCACTGATGCATGACCCATATAGCAATGCCCAGGACACCCAGCTCTATGTTTTCCACTCTTCTCTGCGCTCAAAGTTGTTGTTTATATTTGGATCTTAATTTCAGAAAAATGAGCAGAGAAAAAGTTGCAAGGGATGGTGTGATGTAACCAAACTCAATGCTCAATACTAAGCACAAATTAACACATATAAATGTCATTCATTCATTAATATATCTATTATTGACATATGTATCTAATGTATGTTTTATATTATGACATGTAATTATTGCTGTTAGTATTTTCATTAATAAGAAGAATATAAATAATAAGAAGTAGTCGTGGTACTAGTAGTAGTATATCATGTTGACGGTGTACAATAGAAATTGGCTGAAATGTGCACATGTGTCCCATCTATCCATATTATCTATAGAAAGAGTGTATGGATGTTGTGACAGTGAAATCATAAAAGCCTAAATAAAATGGTCTATTGAACATTCATTCATTCATGTCATGAATATTAATTTATAATGCAGTGCAATATGGGTCGCCACAAAAATTGGTCATTATAATATGGCACCCATGTGAAAAAAATTTGACATCTCATTGGAGTGAATCCACTTTGAGATTTGATTGTTTTGGCAAGGACACACACGCTTGTTATACAAAGGTCTGCATACATTATGTACTCCAGAGTGTGGCCCATTTGCCCTATCTGTCATGCCTGGATGCCTTTGCGTATGTGGTGTGTGTATATATGACTTATAGTCTAATAAGAATTATCCAAAGTCTCTTGATAATTATAAAACTATTAGAACATTTGATTTGACTCTCATTCTAAAATAACTTCTTTAAAAAGGTTTTCATGATTGCCTCCAACTTGATACCTGATGACTCAAATTGAGAAAACAAACTCTTCAGCCACACACCAAAATGACATTTTAAAAAAATCACTGACTGGCAAATATCAAGTTCTCACTAAGCTTGAACAACAGAAGCCGAGCTGTCATGCGTCATCATATCTCGAATGAGGGGATCTGTGGACCGCACGCCTTTGATCTTCTCACTATGTAGAGCCACGGTGTTGGGTGAGGGAGACAGCAAAAGTTGAGATATTAAAATATTTATATTAAACATTATATTATAGGAACTGAATAAGGCCAAACATCTCTATATATATACAGCAGGTATGCCGCTATACAAATAAGATGCATAAAAATAACACACATTTTCCTTTCTACACAACATGGACAAAATGCAATAATAATAAAAAATACGCATTTTGCTTTTGCCCGACAGCAGCAGTCAGTAAAAACATTATTGGGATTTTTGCGCAACCAAACCAAAAAGTGCAATTCCTCAAATAAACTGTCTGAGAAAATGTTTAACTATTTTCGACATTGCAGCAAAGACGAGAAACAAAAACAACACTGGCACTTCTTCTTTTTTTTGTATTACTTTGAGAACTTTCTGGTTTGGTGACTGGTATGCTGCTCAGTCACTGACAGCTCCCTTCAGTAACACCAGTCCAGATGGTGGCTGAACACGATGTTCTGCTCATCAGGAGATTGTCGGCCATTTACATGTTTTTCAACATTTAGGAAGATAAATAGATAGAGGACAGATTTCAATATTGCAAGAAAATGCCCGCTACGCTGTATTTATAGTATTGAACTAATATGAACTCATTTTCCATACTTGGCCTTGGACCTGGTTTATACAGTACTGTACAGATACATGCTTCTCAGCACCGTAAATACTGGGAATCAAACCAGCCGCTCTTAACTAATAAGTGGCCTCCTTTATCGACGTGACACCTATCTCTTTACAAATGTCTATGCCAAGTCTATTTATGACCCAACATGGAACAACAGGAAAACAGGATATTTGTTTTGTTTTTCATAAATAGTTGTTCTTTGCATTCAGAACTTTGAAATGGAATATTGCAATATACTCAATTAATTACTGAATTTGAAAGTGCACTTTTTCCTGAACTAAGGTAACTGCAATATTTCTGGCAAGGTGCTTCAATGCCTGTTCATTGGTATCTGTCATCAAGCTCAATCTGAATTTAATTTGAGTGACTGGTGCTGCAAAGTAGATGCGCTGTAAAGTAGATGCTATCGAGAAGTTCAAGGCTGTGTTTGCACTGTTGCACTTGATATCAGATTGTTTGGAGGTCAGGTCGGTTTGACATTAACTCTGACAGCTTAAATGCCCCTGATACATATTTGTGTGTTTGTTTGAGAGTGTGCGTGCGTGTGTGTGTGAGTGTGTGTGTGCGTGGGGGGTATCTGGGTGTTATGGTAACAGGAATTGTATATCCAATGCAATGCACAATGCCTTACTATTTGTTTTCTATCTATAGTTATATACACAGTCACAGTGAGGTGCATACTTAAATGCTCATGCATGCCCACACACATGTCCATCCATGCATGGCCACATGTGCATACACACACACACACACACACACACCTTCTGTAGTGTCTGTATCTCTGTTCTATTATCCCTCTTATGTTGTGCACAATATTAAATGTCTGACTTGATCCATTCTCTTCCAATCTGCACTCTTCTGTCTCCCCTTTCTTCCACCCCTCACTTGCTTCCTTGGCAAATAAAGGAATCATGTGCTACAAAAAGAAAAGAAGAAAGAAGGGATAGCAGCAAGGGAGAGGAGGGGGGGGGCTGATGGAGAGGTTAAACCAATCCTCAGTCAACCCAAGCTCTGTCGATGGCCCTACAATCTACCCCGTAACGGTACATGGTGGCATCAGCCAACACTGGCCGAGTATTAAAGTGGCCAATTAGTCGCGGGAATTCCTGTGACCAGAGCTCTGTTGATGTGAATAGAAAAGAGATTTATTTCTAGACAGAAGAGGTGGAAAGGGGTGGGAGAGGAGAGGATGATGAGAGGAGGAGAGAGGGAGATCAAAGGCGAGGATGATTCCCCCGGCCCGTGGTCTGCTTCTGCTGATAAGGTGGATCAGAGGGGAAATGTAGACACACACACACACACACACACAATATATGTTACGATGTCTCCGTCCAACCGCATTCACCCTCCCACACGCACCCCCCTTCTCTGCCCGTCCCGTAATCACAGGTCGGCCATGTGATGTTTGGACTGTAATCCTCGGTGACACCAGGCACAATCTATATTCCAGTCAAACACATCATGTCAACATCAAATACATTTTATGGGAATAAAAGAACAGGTTTTATATGATATAGATTCACTGACAGTCTTAAAGTACATGGCGTGAACGGGAATCTAAGAGTGGGGTACAAAAGTGTACCCAGCTAGTGTGGTTTTTCTCACTCGGCCCCACCAATCTGTGTTTATCTATTGCAGGTTTCTCTATCAAATTTCACATCCATTCAATATTTTGAAACGAACAGGCTTATAAAAGGCTACATGTGAAATAAATCACTTACCTGTATATGGAGACATCCTCTATGAGGTCTGTAGTCTCTGTGTCTGTGATGATGATGCCTTTCGGCGAGACCGTCAGTGTCACTTTCCGGAACTTCTTGGCACCGGCTCTGGCCTGTTGATATGAAACATGGCACATGCAACAAAAAAAAACATACAATAAAAATCAGATGGAAAAAAATCTCCCCTTGGGTAGAGGCAGGGCTCGCCTGTCAGTGTGACACAAATGTAAGATGAAATTACTTCTGATAAAAACTAAAACAAAAAACCTCAACTCAGACTAGCAGCAGAGCAAAATGGAAAAAGCCTGCATGACTTGTCCCAGAAATGTGGGGAATTTATCAAAGGTGACAGAACGGGGGGAGGAAAGCTGGTATGTGTAGCCCAGAATGAGTATTCGAGGTCAGGCTGGCAGCCACTGACTTCCCCCTGCCATCTCAGCTCCATCTGGAGAGCCAGAAAACAAGGTAATAGTGCTGAGCTTGTGCTCTGTGAGAGCGCCTGTTGACAATGACAGTGACCTCCTTACCGCCCGATAAGCAAGCAAATTAAACCTGCTTTACGTTGTCCTTCTTAATTTCATATCCGATTGATTTCAGGAAGAGAATCACTAGAGTGACTGGGAAGGAATAAAGGGGAGAAAGAGGATTCCCATCACACTAGTCACTGTATACGTTTATATATTCGCCCTGCATAGGAACACTCTTTCATTTCCATGTGTTTGCAGGGGATGAGATAGAGGCCAACAGTGGAGAGAGGGACGCTGAAGAGGGGAAAGGAGGGGGATCCTTGCTTAAGCAAAAAAGAAAAGGACTTTTCAAGGACAACAGGAATGGTGCCATGCCTTACTGCTGGGGCCTAAATGCCCTGGAGAAAGTGAGAGTGAACAGCGTATTCTGTCTGCAATATGGGAAACTGACATTATAACGGGGAGAGAAATGGTAGTGTGCCTGACTGTGGCGGCTTCGTCGTGTAGGAAGTGCGAACAGGCACATTTTCCACTGTCGTGTAACTAGTGTCGTGCCGCGAGTGTCTTCCTCTCTAAAACACGTAGCAAATGGAAAACTCACAAATGTATTCAATAATCCCATTCAGGTTGCTTGGTTTCCTAGGGAACATAGAGCGAGAGACAATTGGCTTTCTTTTTCTATCCTGGAGTAATCAATCGAATCTTAATCCCGCCATTAGGTTTGGTTCTGTCTCTAATTGAGAAGTGTGTGTGTGTGTGTGGTGGGGGCGGGGGTTATGATTAGGCTGCCTATGTCAGGCTTCTCTTTGCTAAGAAAGGATTCTAAAAGATTAGCAGCGACATTGTCATTGTTGGTGGGATGTGGCGAATTAAGTGTGTGTGTGTGTGTGTGTGTGTGTGTGTGTGTGTGTGTGTGTGTGTGTGTGTGTGTGTGTGTGTGTGTGTGTGTGTGTGTGTGTGTGTGTGTGTGTGTGTGTGTGTGTTGTGTGAGAAAAGCAAGTGAAACAGAAAATGAAAGGAAGAAATACTAAGTGATAAATTAGTAGATAAGCCAAAGTGAATGATATGATTTTCTGTATGTCTACAAGCAGGGTTTAAAATGCAAGAGTTTTATAAAAACAGCATTGTGAAAACTGACAACATTCTCAATTGATGTGGGAAACCAGGCTCGGAAAATCCCCTATGAGGCTCAGGCTTGTTGAGGAAACATCACATCAATGATTTGACTGCTGCACATGTGCAACCCGTTGATAATCCTGGATTAACAACCGTGTTTCCATTTGGCCATGCTGACCTTGATATAAACATAAACACTACCTGGCTATAAACACCCCACATGCCAAGGAGTATTATGGAAAGTTGAAGGTGAATGCCACTGAATTTCAGTGTTTCAAATTAATCTCTAGGGCAGTTCAGTCTGTCAGTGAACATTTTGGAACTATTGTTTCCCACAGCCAGAAACAAGAATACATAGTTTGTCCTGCTCCCTAATTTGTAAGACCACACTATGTACTGAAGAGATCTATGGATACTGAATCAGAAAAGACAGAAAATGTGATTGTGACAGTTCCAGTTTACATTTTCTGATTTATAACGGATTTAATTACTATGACAGACACTTGTAGACACTTGTTCATTTTGATTAAAAAGACTGGCGCCTTAGGATAACATTTGTGAATTCTTAAATTGAGTGGTATTCCCCTTTAAATCGATCAAACGCAGTGTATTACAGATTGAGGCTGTTATTTCACTCATATCCATAAGGGAATGTCTATAAAAAGGATCACTTTAGTTTGAAATCTTTACAATGTCACTTTACAATGTCATTTTCATGTTGCTATTGAATGCACTGATCATGCCTTCAGAATTGTATAGATAGTTTTTTCGCGAATATCAGAATCAATACAATACAATAAAGTACAGTCTGTACCGTAGTTACAATGAAACATAAGTATATTAATGCACGGGCTGTAAAATTAAGAGTCAAAATAGTTGCATTATAAAGTTGCCTAAGTCAGCAAGGTGACCACTGACTCACCGTGGCGACAATCCTGCGAATGGCAGCCGATGCCATGTCCTCTCCTTTGGGCTGGCCCACCAGGGTCATGCCCAGGTACTTCACATTGAACACCATCCCTTCCAGCAGCGTCTCCTTGGTGTCTGTCCAGTTCTCTGGCAGCTCTGTTTGGACAATAAGACATTTGGAAATCACTGAATGGGTCTGATAGGACTGAACAGGAACATATTCTGATGAGCATGTAGCACTTTTGTGGCAAGCAGCATGTGTAATTGTTCTCTGAGTGTTTCATTGGTCTGTGTTTCATTTTTGTGTCATTCATCCCTGCACTTTTGTATCCACAAAGAGAATGATCATCTTTGCAGATGTCAGTTTTCTTTTGGATTTTTATTTTATTTTATGTATTTATTTAACCAGGTAAAGACTCAAGATCTTTTTCAAGGGAAACCTGGCCAAGAGGGCAGCATACAAAACCATGTAAAAATAAATACATGTAAAATAAATAAATAAACAGATACATTTAGGTTTCATACAAACAAACACACAATCAAACATTTGAAAAGGCATTTTTGGGATTGCATAAATAATTAATTAGATACAGAGACAATTTCCAATACTGATGATGGACAGATAAACATCAGTAGGAAATAAACAGTGATATCTCTCCATTAATGAGATCCATAACATGTCAGCAAAGAATGTTAGAAGCTAATATGGAGTTCACCTTGAAGAAAATGTTGTCATAACTGAAAAAGGAAACTAGATTGGTGGGAATTTTATGAATCTCAAAGTCTACAGGGCTACAATGCCCTGCTGAGAGAGGGGGACTGTTCCCCAGCAGAGAGCTTAAAATATCTCTCAGCAACACCTGGACATGAGAAAGAACCCTACAGAGGAGCATCAGGGCAGGAATTACTTACAAGAGCGCAATACCACATCATGTCATATATTTAATGGGGCAATAGGTAAAACATAGTAATCCATCAATCCAAGGCATTTAAAATAAATATTTGTAACACCAAAGTCTACTAAAACATCATACAATAAATGCAAAACCAATTGTTTGTAGCAAGATCAGGCACCGGGACTCTGCTCAAACAAAAAGTTTGATCATCCTGGTACCATCATGTCCCAAACACCAAAATGGCCTTTCACATCTCAGGTTGTAAAGGTGTTGTGCATTGTGTAACTGTGATTGAAGTATTATGATTATAAAAGTTATAAATGTATTCAGCTTCAGAATGCAGTTAGAAGATTTCACAATGAAGGTCTTTTATTCTGTATTCATGTAATTACTGTTTTATGCAATCTACAAGTGTTTGTCTACAGGTTTCATGACATCTACCGAATGACAACAGTAACTGGTTGATTATGTGAAATACAGAAGCGTTATTCCAAAAAAAAGTTATTACTTAAGTACTAATGTAAGACAGATATCTCTCCCTGATCCTTGGCGGATCCCTTTTGCAGACAAATAAATTAAGTAAAAAAGGCGTGATCTGAAAAGCTGGCAAAGTGTCTTTTTGCATCGCCAGACCACACCTGGAAATTCTAAAAACGTTATTTGTCCTTTGTAAAAACGGAAGAGTAAAGAAATGTTAGGGAATAAAGAAGGTAAGCAGAACTGAACTGCAGCCTGCAGAATAAGAGCAAGAATACCTTCCATCCTACAAGGCTGTGAACGACAGCTGGAACAGCCAGTCACCGATATCAACTTGGTAGAGTCATCCGCCAGAGACCCACTTGTTGCTCTATCTCTCGCTGTTGCCAGGCAACCCGACTTTCGATGGTCTTCCAGTTCTCCTCGGAAGACCGGGCTACCACCCAAAGGAGTACAATTAGGCTTTGACATACAGTATATTCCATGTTTTGGAGAGTTGATGCAAGTTAAATTATTGTATAATTCAATTAGGAGAGTTAGTGTAGTCTAGTTTGTCCCTTTAATATTCTGCCTCGTTCTCTGGTTTCATTGACCCCAAACTTCCATAATTCCATTTACTCTTGCCAATTAATATTCATAGTTTTAATTTCATTATTCAACGCCTAAATTCAGTATTTTGTTCTATCATCTGCTCATTGATCACATTATTTTGTATAGTAGGTAGTTCAATAAATATTCCCATTTATTGCTAGTCATTGTTCTGTGTTTCTTTTTCAGTAGAGAAAAGTAATCCCTGTACTGAAAAGATCTCACCACACTCAGATTAGTGACTGACTATCATAATGAAGAAAAAAATGTGTTTTCTTTCCTCAAAAGAGGTGGCGCCCCATAACAAGCGTAAATATTTTCATCAAACATCACATTTTCACGTCTTTTACTTTAAGTAGTAATGATATATGATAAACAACCTCTTTTAATTCTCTCCTCTGTACAAAGGTATTTCTGCACATAGCACAGACTGAGACGAGAGAGAGTGAGATTGACAAAGAGAATGAGCAAGAACAACATGGAGGGCTAGAGAGAGAGATGATCAGTGTCCAACATTCTGCTGGGCTGTACTGGCACCGAATTCCCTCATGGGCTGAGCCATCTGTTACTGACAGACCCCAAGCAGCTGTTGAGGTGTCCAATGCGGAACAGCGTCCCCTTATGCCCCTTCCACATCTCTGAATTATTAACTAATCGCACTAAAGGGGCTAGTTCAAAACCAGAGAGGACATTTGATGTTATTTAATGTGATTGCTTAGGCGCCTGGTGGACAGCACAGTTCCTGGCTTTTGATTGTTCTGGATGAGAGATACATGCATATTAGAAAGTTGAAATATTCTATCATCAAATTAGCATTTGAAATATTTAACAGCAATTTGTGACACTTTCTTTCATCTTGAAATTCTGACGTGAAAATGAAAAATCAGTGACACCCTTATGCATGTAGGCCTCAATATCCAAAACACCCCAATTACATCTATTTTATTATACTCACTAATAAGTGTTAGGGTCTGTGAGATCACTATAAATTAAAGGTCACATATAAATCAAGAGGTGGCATGTGGTTTAGATGAGAAAAGGTAAAAAGGGTGAAGGTCAGAGATGTAGCCATGTTTAAATTAAACATAAGCATTGTTTATTTTGAATTATATCAAATATATGTAAATTATACTGTAGATTCACAAGGGCCCCAAAAGTATGAATAAGATTGATTTAGGCACATATCATTGCATATAATGTATACAGGTGAGAAACTGGATTTTAAGGTTGCATGGCCCATATGTGATGCACATGTCAGTTCCCAAAGACACCTGTAGGACAAGGGTCCTCAAACCTATTCATAACAGAAAAGATCTGGCCGAGGACCACCATTTGAGAAAATTGTA